>PVIR01005407.1:0-35000 GCA_004026965.1 Petromus typicus
AAAATCCACCACAATTTTGACCAAAGAATAAGCTCAGTAAATCACAGCTAGCATTGATATTATCATTTTTATTTATGTTATTACTTATATCTTTGAGGTTAACTTTTATGAAGTTGTACAAACACTTACTTTAACATATAAAGTCAACTTTCACGGTGTCAAAACAAACAAACAAAAAAATAACTGACACAATTTAAAATTAAACAGAATTGTATTTTGGCCACAAGTTTTAGGTGTTTCAGTCTATTGTTGGCTGAAATATCACCATGGAGCAAAGATACTCAACATATGGCCTCCAAGAAGCAAGAGGAAAGTGCTAGAAGTAGCCAGGGATGCCACGGTTACACTGTGTGATCCACCTTGACGCCTCTAGTAGTGTGGGTTACTAATCTAACCATCTTTCCAACCAATCAAATGGAATCAAGATTAACCATCGCAATGCATGAAAAAATTAGAAAATATTACAATATATAGACTTAGCTTTAAATAAGAATTTTAAGCCAGGTGTAATCCCAGCACTCATGAGGCAGAGGCAGGAGGCTGTCAATGAGGCCAGCCTGAGCTACATAATGAGATCTTGTCAAAAAAAAAAAAAAAGAATTTTAAAACATTTTAAATACTTAAAAATGAGATTATAATCTTAGTATTTGATATTTTCACCACTTTAAATCCAAGATTAATGTTCATTAAATTAATGATTCCATATATATGTATAAATATTAATGCTTCTTTGTCTACTAAAAAATCTATTTAAAGGAATATGTGAAAGGATAGCTGTGTAAACTAAGAGATAAGTCACATCTTCAGCCTTCTATTTCATAAATACATATTATAATGTATCTTAGGTACAAACTTCTATTTTTATGTTAACATTCCCCCAATGAATAAACTCTATCGGCAAATAAATTGAAAAGCTTGTAGAACTCTGTAACTCTACAATAGTTTTAAGACACCCACAGTAGCTAATAGAGTTATTGAATTTAAAAACAAAAATCTAGTGCCTCTTTATGAGGGTCTGGGAAACTACACAGACATAATATTTTAGTCAAAAAAATTAAGAATTGAAGGAAAAAACTAAATGAAGTCTATAAGTAACTTTGGTACTATGCAATGATGCATATGAAAAGCTGACTAAAAGTACTTAGGGGAAAAACAACCCTAGCAATTGATGCAATTAAAATCTACTTATTTTACAAAATCTTATTTCTTATTGTTTTGCTTGATCGACTCTTCTGCCTACCTTTTTCCCTTAAGAAACCAAAAACTCTGTTTTGACATGAGGCCCAATTGAACAATTTCACACCCATAATAATAACGTAAAATAAATAATTTCCTGTAAAAGTTATTTCATCGTTGAGCGGCTCGAGCTGAGCAGTTTCCGTACTTGTGTAAGAGACCCTGAAATTCAGCTCCCGGCTGCTCTAATCTTGCGCCCTTTTCAGATTTGTGCGGAATCATCGGAAGAGCAATTTCAGCTCTTTCCATCGTTAATTGTTGACTAATGCTGTAGAAAAGGATGAAAACATGCTAAACCCCTATGAAGCTATCTCGGCATTAAAACGAAGCATTCGTTTAATAACGAAGGAGTAAAAATGACCAAGATTTGATATGTATATTTACCAGTTTCCCCAAATGAATGTAGTTATTATATATCATAAACATATACTGATAAAAAATAATGATGATGTGATTGTTCTGTCCACCGGCTGCCTTGCAGGCTCTGCCATCTGCTGCACCAGAAAAGCCCGTGAAACAACGGGAAAAGGAGAAGCGCGCTCCTTCCTGTTCGTTTCCTGTTCCTGTGTTTGCTTCCAGCTGCTCCTAACATTGCCGCAGTCACACTTTTTCACCTGACAGCGACTTTTCATTTCAGTAGCAGCAGTAGATTTCGGTTCACTCTCCCGACACTTCCAGACGCGCCCTAGTCTGTCCTGTCCCCTAGGAGACATCAGTTTCACCAGGGACAGCAGCTCCTGTTTGGATGCCCAGGATCAGACGCGTGAGTTTCATCTGCAGATTTCCTCTCTTTGTAATTCTAACTTTTCGTTGCCCCCAGTTTAAAAGGAAGTAATTTCAGGTAGTTACAATCCACAAAACATTAGTGTGTCATTTATGTCTCCATCTACCTAAAATCACAATTTAGATCTTTACATTAAATAATCTTTATTTTCTCTTAAAATAAAAAAGAAATGAGTAGCAAAGGAAGCATAAGTAAACTGATGCATAATGTCTACCTCCTGACTGGACCTGTCTTATTACATATTAGTAAATGTTTTCTGAAATCCCTTTGCCTTTATTTTTTAAATTGAAATCTTTATTGGTACATCACATATACACATCGTGATTGCACTCCACAATGGGGAATTGTACCAGTATAAGATACAACTTAATTCTCATTTTTCCCAAAGCCCTACCCACCCTATCATTCCCTTATATACATAATATTTGTTTCCTTTCTTTTTTGTTATAATCTCATTATTTTTCCACCTTCACCCTATTTCATTTTGAATATTTTCTGTTTCACAATATATAACATACAATTTTAGAACTCTTTTACATCTTTATTTTCTCATACCAGAGAAAAGTTGCATTTTTCTTTTCTTTTTTTTTTTTTTTTTAAACAGGATCTGCTTTGTAGTTCAGGCTGGCCCTGAGCTTAGCCTGAAACTCACAGCAATCCTCCTGCCTCTGCTTCCCAAGTGTTGGGATGACAAGTGTGAGCCACCACGCCAGTCACTGTGGTATGTGGCTCTGATTGCTGGTGGGTGTGAGTCTCCACACCCAGTACTGTTGTATGTGATTGCCGGAAAAAAACCTGGGCCCTTGCACTTGCAAGGCAGGTGCTGGAATCACTGAGCTAAATCCTCAGTCCTGCCTGCATATTTTATTGATACATGAAATCTATTTGCAAACTTTCTAGCTTCTCCTTTATCTGTATAAATAAAGGTCATTTGTAAATATTTTACATTGTTGTGTAAAACGTGGGCCCTTCTTGGCATTACTAACTCAGTGAAAAGAAATTCCAACAACATTTCCACTTTCACCAAAAGATTTGCCTCAGGGATTTTACTGTAATGTATTTAAGAGTCTGAATGGACACCAGCCAAGACTTGAACCTTCCATTCTTCATTTGCCTGTGTCTACTTGGCTCTCGCCATTAAATACGCTGCCATATGTTTTGAAGATATAGTGCCAAGAAAGCCCAGGATTTCAGGCTTACATATATGAACTTCCCAGACATCCTTTCTTTTCACCCAAGATTAGATCAAAAGATCTTCTGCTGTGTTTCAATACTATCAAGAATATGTATTTTTGTAGGTGTAATTCTTATTTATCAAAATACAATGAATCCAAAACCAATCTTGCTGTTTGTTTTCCACAAATGCCAATAAGTAAGTGAATAATTTCACCACAACAAATCGTATTGTATTAAATAACAATCATTGGCTATGTTTATAGAGTTCTTAGACCCCCTCCAATTAAGATGCAATCAGAAATCTGTGTATCCTTACATTTGTTTGATATTCCACAGCTGCTGAATCTCATTTACATGTGTAAAGTACTTCTAGGGAACTCTGGAGTCAATACACATGATTAAATACAAATGATTAATTTAGCATTAAGTATTTTCTATTGTCTTCTAATTCTTTGGAAAATTGGTAATCCTCTGTATAGTGTATGATTTCTTATTAATTAAAAAAATTTGTCTTACAAGGAAATCAAATCCCCTATCTACAACAGATATCTCTGTAATTAACTTCCTGTAAACTTTTTAAACCAATTTTTTTTGTCTTGAGATGTTCTGGCCTGTCTGTCTTCCTGGATAGTCTTATAGAAAAATCTATTAGAGTTCATTTGATGTATATATTCATGATGTCACTATCTTACACAAAATTACACTTTCTTGTATTTTACTTGATTGTAAATATAGCTTACTGTATTCCTAACTTTCTCTTTACAAGTGCTTTAAATGGTTATCCTTTCTTACTAGTCATCTTCTGTGAATATATATCTCCTCCTTAGAGTGAAAAACTAAAGGTCTTGCTCTATGCTGTTGCATTAAAATGCAAAATGAAAGGAAAAATTGCTAGATACCTTAAGTGAAGCCCTTTACATTTGAATATTACTTTTGCTGTTGTAGGAAAATATAAAATTTTACATTCATGACCAAAGTTGTTGACATAAAAACAAAATAGTGCCGAAATATGTGCTTAGGACATTACTGTGTAAATTCAAGGCAGGTAAAATCTTCCTGATTTTCAGATTCAAGTATTCCAGATATAAGGATTCCATTGATTCTCAACCCCATATACTAACTTATCTACAGTACTGGGCTTTGTTTGTTTGTTTTTTGTGTCTCTAGTGCACTCTAATAAGGAAAAAATGTTTTTTCCTTAATAACTTTCTAAAAGATATTTGCAGTGACTAAATGACCCGCTTCTATACAACATCTTCCATAGACATATAAAAAGAATAAAATATATCTCTCCTTTTTAATAAATTTTCTTTAGATGCTATATCTGTTTATTTTATTAGTAACAATATATCTCAATCTTGGGAGTTTTCAATACTCCCAATACTTGGGAGTTTTCAATACTAAGACTCATGACTTCTTGTCCTTTTTGTTTTAAGACAATTGATTCGGTCTTTCATCCTACCATTCCATTGCTACTACTTCTCTCAAAGTTCTCAAAATCTCTACACTGCTAATTCCAATAACCACTGTCAATACTCACTCACTCTTATAAATATTATTTCACTAGATTTTCACTGTATTTTTGAGACAGTCTTGTCGGTGTAGGTCCGATGTACGGGGTCGCAGAAGGAAACAAGGCACTCAGGGATGAGATCCAGCAGGGAGAACAGCCTCAGAGGACTGAACCACCAAGCTGTCTTCTAACAGCTCTTTTATTATGGAGCAAATACAAAGTAGTAATGCATAGGGGTAAAAACAGAAGAGGTGGGCTGGAGCATTTCCTGGGACAGGCCTCGCAGTTCTTCCTGATTCCTATCCCAGTGTTTGTTTACCGATCTGTTTTCAAGATTCAGTAACTCAAAAGTTAGCAAGATGTCTGGGGAACATCCTGTGAACTGGTGATAAGGAAACTCAGGAGTTCTGCATAACTGGTAAACAGCTACCTTTTCCCCTACACAGTCTGTTTCTCTCTCTCTCTCTCTCTCTCTCTCTCTCTCTCTCTCTCTCTCTCTCTCGTCTGTTGTGACAGTCTATTCAGGTCTTCAACCAGTAAAAATTGGAAATGATGTATGGCTTGGTCATTGGACCTTTGCTCTGTTTCATCTTTCCTCCCTTTTTGGTGATTCACTCTCCCTGTTTATCCATGATGCACCAACAACTCTTACAGATGCAGCTAAGACTCTGCTATCTCATTTGGATAACTACCTAGTCTATTTCCACTCAGATTAATGTCAGAATTTCAAGTTTATCATATCCAACATAGTGCTCCCTATATTTTCTCTTCTTATTAAAATGGCATATACCCTTTTTTTCCCCTCTAGGCCAAAAGTTTGAACATTCATCTCTGAAAGTTTTGACATCACTGCTCTATGTGATCTGGCCCCATCATCACTTTCCTAAGCTGACTTTTTGCCAGTCTTGAAGAGAACACTCTGTTTAAGCCACACATATTCCTCAAAAACATTAAGGAAATCTCTTCTTCAGTTACTCATATATTTCTCATTATGCTTTTCTGAAATTTAAACTTCAAAATGAAGTCCTCTCTGTATCTGCTCACATTTGTCACCTACACCATCTCTCAATCCTCTTTGCTTCTTTTAGTAACTAGTGCTCACCTCTCATCTTTTATTTGACTGTTTCCTGTCTTCCCCACTAAAACACAAATTCGATGTGAGTGGGTCTCTGCTCTCTGTCATTGTCTGATGTATTCTCAGTTCCCAATAGATGAGAAGCACACGCAATACATACAGAGACTCAAGAGTTAAAGATTAACTACACAAAGCAGGATTCAAGTAAATACTTAAAATCACCGAAATGATGGATATTGGTTTACTTACCATGACCTTATTAATTGTCCACTATAAATATGATGATGCCTGTACTGAAAACAACCTTGAGTGTGTGGACATAAAGAAAATGTTAAGTGGCTTGACTCTATAGAAAAGAAGACATAAGATCTGAGAAAGACTTTTTTATACTGGGCTCTGGGTATGATAGGCACAGAGTTGTTTCCTATCATAGAAAATAGTTCAAAGGCCTTAGTCATCTATGAGTATTGTGTTAGATATGCAGGCTAGGGACTACCTGAAATCTGAGACTTCATTTAGAAAACAAAAAAGTGTTCACACTTGGGAGAAGACTTTCAAATTAAAAAGGAATGTAAGGTTGGGAGATATGTATGTAAAATGAGATAGAGCTTGTTTTCCACAGTTCTTAGTGCTAAATGTGCACTTACTAAATATTTATTATACTCATTATTCATTTAATTATAGTGATAAAATTCTATAACAAGATCCAGGCGTGTAATAACAGTAAATTGAAGAACATTGATCTTTAAAGGGAAAGCTATAGATGACATAAAATTGTCTCTATTTATTCTGCCAGAAGAGGATTTTCTGAAATTACTAACCTGTACTGTGGAATTCATTGCTCTCATAATTTCAAAGTACCAAAGATCAGGAGGCAGAAATTTAAATATAATAAACTATATGAATTGAATTTATAGTTTTTCAAAATGTAGACATTAATTCAATGCAAAAGTTTATAAATCTACACTGATATCCCAATCCATGTAAATGTTTTCATATTGTTAGCATTACAAATATCTATTTATAGTTTTTTTTAAAACTTATACTGCTTTAAAACCTTTCTGAAATTCATAAAATCCTTATAAGGGAAGCTACCCAGTAAAACTATCAGTTGATTGCTAAGCACTACAAAACCATAGGCACAAATGACTCTGAGAACCTAACACCAAAATCCTTGCCCACACTCTGTCATAGCTTCTACTTTCCCAAGTTCATATTCCTGGGTGTCTTGCTATCTGCTCTCTGAGACACAGCACCTGACACTTGTAAATAAAAGCATGAAAAATTTTATTTTGAGTTACAGTCTATAGAGGTTTCAGTCTGTACTTTGTTAGCCCCAAAGCAGGACAGCACAGAGAGGGGCCTGGCGGAGGATAGCCTGCTCCCCTCACAGAAGCCAGGAGCATAGTGAATGAAGAGCCAGGAAGGGAAATACACACTTCCACTCTCGTCTCTGGTGACCTGAATCTTAGACCAGACCCATATCTAAAAGGCTCAATGACAGTGTCTCCATAATATATAAAACCCCACCTGTATTTTCTTGCTGCTCCAGGGAAACAGTCAGGTAGAAATCTTAACACTGAGTATCCTAGACCCGCTGAAATGCTTTCCTGGAAAAACTCAGCTCTATTATAAAAGATCTAATATATCTCTTCAAATTTTCATGTATTCAGAGATGAGGCCTCTAGAGGGTCACTGGGTCACCCAAGCACTATAGTCATTAGTGGATTGACCCGTTAATGAATTTAGAGTAGATAGTGTGGTTAGTACTAAGAGCCTGGTTGGAAGACTCGAGTCACGGATACCCGCATTTGGAGTGTCTCTTGCTCTCACTCTCACTCTCTCTTGTTCTAGGCTGCTATGTATTGAGCAATCTTTATCCCTCATGCACCTTTGCCACTTCCACCTTGGAGCCAGCCAACTGGGGCCTGCAACCTCTGAAAGAATGAACCGAAGAAACGTCTCCCTCTTGATTTCAAGTATGTTGTCCTAGTGATATGAAGGTTGAATGGGACATTAAGTTTCCATGACAACATGATCACGCCAGGTATTGGCTAGATATTTGGTTTCATTTTATTCCAGATGTGTCTGGGAGGATGTTTTTTCAATGAAATTTAACACTGTAATGGATGGGTTAAACTGAGTGGAGTGAATTCCTCTTGCTAACATCAGTGAACATGAACCAATCAGTTCAAAGACTGAAGAGAAAAGATGATTCACTTTCCATTTAGTAAGAAAGAATTCTTCCTCCTTGGCTGTCTTGAGCTTTGTTATTGGTGTTATCTGACCTGCACATCCGACCTGAAACATTAGTTCTTCATGGGTCTCAACTCTGATCCCTGATTTCAGACTAGAATATAGATCTTTTAATCCTCTATCTCTTAAGGGTAGAGAATGAGTCTCCAGTGAGTCTCTTCACTCAGGAGGAAGCAAAGGAGCAAAGAGAAGAGGGAAAATGTCAATAAAGACAAAAATATATTAAGTAATTGTTCTACAAAAGGGTTTGTTCTAATTGTTTTATTTATATCATTTTTTTAGTCTCATAATAGTGGTGTATAAATGTATGTTACAGTTGAAAACCCGAGCAGCAGAGAAGTTGAGTATTAAAGCAACAGACGTGATACATGAAAGTCATCGTGGAAAGGAAATAGAAAAAAGGGGGAGAGACACAGTTGAACTCACAAGGAAGTGATGAACTCTTAAACTGAAGAAAAACTTCAGTTCAAGTGTGTTTTCTTGCTTTTGTTTTATTTTTTAATTTGATTCTGGTGTTTCAGTGGATATTGGCTTAGTAATGTAGATGGTTTTGAAGTACAACTTAATAAGTTTAGCTTCAGTTAAGATAAGTTTATATAAAGATTTCAGACAAGCAATTGAAAATAAGAACCAGTCGCTCAAGATAAAAGTGGAAGCTGAGGAAAGACAATTGGAAAGACCTCAGTTTGGTGATATGTGAAGTAATTCAGTATAGATGAGATCAGCCAAAAAGGAAAAGACCCAAAGAAAGAAATTTAGCAAGACTTCATTGAAAGACTTTAGAAGAGACCAGTCAGAAGCAGAGAATTAAGAAATGCTCCTTCTATCTGAGGCTTTAGTTCAGAAACAAAACAGTTTAAGTAATGGAGGTACAAGAGTTGTAATGTTACAGAATCCCAGGAGGGACGAGGATTTATAAAGAAAAAAATATTAGAGTTAAGGCTAAACATTGCTGAGTGCCCAGAGAACAATTTCAGGGTAATGAGAGGCAGGAGCCAGATTGCAAATGTTTACAGGGGGAATAATTGGCAAGAAAGGGAAGCTTCTCTCTTCTTTTCAGATGTTTGGAATTGAGGGGAAGAATGAATGCAATGGTAGGAAAAAAAATCAGAGCCACAGCCATGAATTTTAGGACCAGAGAACTTGCCTTTTTAAAGATAAAAGCTGAAAAGGAGAGAAGTACAGAATTATATAGAACTTTGCCTTTTTTAGTGCAGTTTTCCATCTCTCTTTCCATTGTCAATATAGCCATGAATCGTGTGAACTCAGTATTAACAGGTATATGTGGAACCTGACACTTCATTTTCAGTGTACAAAATTTAAACAATAGTAGGCTTTATCTGAGCTGCATCATAGTTTTACTCAGAGCAAACAGAAACGTTTGTAAAATAGATTATAAAATAGCCAACACAAAGTTTAAAGTGAAATAAAACTATGCAAAGGGCTTAATAATGTGTGTTATCATTAATGCTGCTCCACAATGGTTGGAAAAGTTTCCAAGGAAAGGACATGAATTTGTTTTGAGACACCCTTTTAAGCACTAGAGACTCAGCCTCGCTGCTCTGGGCTACAGAATGAGTTTGTTCTTTTTTCTATCAAAACCTTCCCACTTCTGAAATACAGTAATACAAATAAAAGGAAGCAACATGCCACAGATGTGGCTTTGGGTTAGCGCTAAGAAAAGTCACTTACTATTGTTCAGTTATGCAGACAAACTGACATATCTGTGTCTTTATTTCCATTACTCGGGAATCAACTTTGACTCTTAAAGCTAATATTCCATGGTTCTCACATACTTATATGTAGCATCAATTTTGCTCCCTGCTACATTCCCTTTTTACAAGCTATGAGACTCATAAACCTGGAGGATTTTATTGGAAAGTCAAGGTGGCAGAGTTATGAAAATGACTCAGATATGATGCTTCCTCGCCACAACATTGTTGATTTACTTGGAATGCTAAACACACTCCACTAAGTCATACACAGCTCCTGGGAGAGGAATGACTAATTAGCTCAGTGACTTATCCACCCACATGCTCTGCTGATTCTCAGACATTAAAACATTTTATTAGCCTGCAAGGTCAGGAAATCTTACTGCGTGGGTAGTATTTCTAAAAATTTAATAGCAATGGGCCTGATGTTAGTTCTTTTGCATCTGTAGATTGCTAATAAATCTTCAAAGATGCATAAATCCATACACATATTTCTCAGAAATTCTTTATACACAGAGGTCTCAACAAAAACCGAAATTTTTAAGAGGGAATAATTATTGGCGTAGTGATACAGTTATTTATTCCTGTGCTGATGAATAAATTCAGTGGTCTAAAGATTTAGCATTCTATAATGTTTTATACTCATTATATATTTCACCATAAAGATATGAGGCTCATAGTTGTAGATGAAGTTTCCTTTTTCAGTAATACCTACCAGAGAAGCCAGAGGGGCTTCTGACAGTTCAGTGTGTAACTGTCAACAATAGCTGCAACCAGGTACCATAACAAACACTCTGTATCCTCCAAGGACATTAACCGATATTCCATCTTTGAGGACATAAATTATATGCATTTGAATACGTAAGTACAAATATTTATTTTCCAACCTTTGTAATACTAAATGAGCCCAGAAATGTTGTATTATGCTGCACTACTGTAATCCATTTATTAAGAGAATTACATTCATCTTTAATGTCATAGCATCACTACTCTAGACAGTGTATTGTATTTTTGGCAAGAAAAAAATAAAAATGTTTATTCTAGACTTATAATTGTCTAGTAATTTAAAGTCCTGCAAGCATTCTGTTAGTTTTATTTTAAAACAAAAGTCACTTCAGCAAAAATGCTGTGGAAAAGTGAAAAAGTTAAAAATCAAAATAAAGTCATAGGACAAAGCACAAGTTGAGCAGATTATCTTGTGTATATAAACAGAAATAGATTAATTTGGAACAGTAAATATTTAAAGTTCACACAACTTACAACCTTTTAGAAAGTATCATGAGTCAAACAACTTTATATATAAATATAAAAGCATTTAATCAGCTTTATTGACTAAAAATTAGTTTTCATATTCTAAAACTAAATGAGTACACAAAAATATTTGAACAAAAAATTTAAAGCAGATTAAGGAATTATTTCAGTTTTTATATTTAAAATTTTGATAATTATGCAAAGAAACACTGTTAATACCTCAAATTTCTGAGCATTAGACGTGTTTCTAAGGCCACAAGTTACACTTTTCCTTCATTATCTAGTGTTTCCCCATTCTGGAAACTTTTATTTATACAAAAATACTGCAGATTATTTTACATGCAAATTTATTCTCTCAAATGGTGCAACCTGACAACAAATCATGGAATCCAAGGTATGAAGCACTGAGAAGATTACAATAATTGAGATGTCAGAGATATGAATTCAAATGCAGCATCATCTAAAATCTAGCTCTATAATCTTGAAGACATATAATCTCTCAGCCTCAAATTTTGTAGCTATAAAATGGTAAGATATAGTCAAATGAACACTACAGTCCCAATCAATTTGAAAGATCCATCCTCTATGTGCAATAACTTACTCCCAGAATTTCAGCACATTTACAAATAAAATGTGGATTAATCTGACCTTTTAAGATATATGTTAGATAAGGGAATATTTAAACATAGTTGACATTGATATTAATTTAACCCAAGCAAAAATACCTTCAATAAATAGGTCACAGATAGGTACATATTGCATCTTTTCTCTGGTATGAGAAAATAAAGATGTAAATGAGTCCTAGAATTGTATGTTATATATTGTGAAACAGAAAATGCTCAAAGTAAAATAGGGTGAAGGGGGAAAAATAATGAGATTATAACAAAAAAGAAGGGAAACAAATTTTATGTATATAGGGGGTGGTAGGGTGGGTAGGGCTATGGGAAAAAATGAGAATTAAGTTGTGTCTTATACTGGTACAAATCACCATTATGGAGTGCAATCATGATGCATATATGTAATGTACAAATAAAGATTTTTTAAAAAATACCTTCAAGCAGTTTTACTTAAGTTTTGTTAAATTTTCATTTTCATTTAAAAGCAAGTGCCCCTTGTTCTTTACAGGAGATATTCATTTAAAATAATTTTATTGTTGTGAGAATTTAAGTTTAAGAAACACTATCCCTTTCACTTAACTAGTGCATTATCTACATCTCTGTTAAGTCTCAGAAATTTATAGACTCTTTTTCATCTTCAGTTTACTTACTGAGCTAGAGTTGTATAGTATATATTATTTTACTATCCATTATATCTCTTTAAACATAGCTGAATTACTTGGAGCCACAATGAGAAATGGTTTTTAATGCATATGAAAGGGGAAAAACTCATCCATTTATCTAGATTCTTGAAGCTGAGAATGCCATCTGATGACACAGTTATGTCAGGAGTAAGAGCAACATGAAGAATATCCAAATGATCATAATATGATTCACCTTGGAATATTGTCTTATTACTGTTCTTATGAGTTAGAAATTGAGATAGCAAACAGTTACATGGGCAAAACAAAGAAAGTCTCTCTGTGAGAGTAATTTAGAGACTGAATCCATTTGCATGAGACGCTGCTTCCAATGATGGTCTCATTAAAGGTAAGAATAGCTCAGAATTATTGTACTTTGTCCAAAGACGTAAGATCAGCATGAAGGTTACTATAAAGATTAACTCTGGTCTCTAGTGATATCTATTCCCAGGAACTCACATAAAATCCTGGCACAAAGTAACAATATTTTAAAAGTGTATTCTTTTCTATATTGATAATATGTCTTTAAAAACTATAACACATGAAGAAGAAAAAATGTTGAAGTCCTCCATTGAGAGCAATTACCTTTAGGTCATTTCAAAAGACCTAAGAGGACAGTGTGGTGATGAGTAAAGGTTATAGTCTCTAGAATGGGGAGAAATTAGTTGGAAGCAAATAAGCTCCTGGTTTTCTACTGATTGACAGTAACTATGGAAACAGAACTGGTCTGTTATTATCAATAAAGTGACCTTCATGTTTAAGTTGATTTGAACTGGTAAGACATATAGGAGATGATACTTTGAAGGACAAAAACGTAGAGAACACACACCCATTTAATGCAACTTTTTCTATTTTCCTCTATAACTGAGCCAAAATGAGGTATGAAGTGAATTTGTATTGCTCCTTCAAACAACAGTCCTTAAGCTCTGCTACTTTCCACTTTGCAAAATAGTAAGATTATTCTCCTGGACCACAAAATGCTTTTATAAAAAGACTATATACACACATTCACACACATATTTTTTTGAAGATGTTATGCTTTTTGGTCTCTATATAGAATATGTAGTGCAACTGCTGAGCCACAAAATGAGACATGCAGTAATAAAACTCTTAATACGAATCCTGTTTTTATAATATAGCTTACATAAGTTCAGGTCCATGGGGCTATGAAGTAGATATATGTCTTAAAAAAGAAAGCAGCAGTGAGTCATAGAATGTGCAACCCTTTGGCATATTCATTCTTTATTTCAGAATTTAAATTACTTTAAAAATACGAAACATGAACATTAGGGAATTTGAAACACAGTGACAAATGTTAAATTAAATACCTAACTGAATAAATTCCTGAAGGTAAATAAAGCTGTAAAAGTCTAGAATTGAAAACTAAATAGGAATCTCTATTCCCACAGCCCGCAAATCCTTTCTGGTACTGACTAAATCTGTCCACAATTCCAGCCAAATTAAAAGGCCTGAAACAAATAACATTGATATACTCATTCGTTTTCATGATATCTAAATAAAACATTCTAGTACTATCAAAAAATATTTTCCTACCCTTAGAGAATTTAGTCTTGTATTCTTATACATTTGGGAGTGACAGTAAAATTTAAAGGTAATATTATATGTACTTTGAAAAAATAGCCTGATCCAAAAATCCCAGTGTATAACACGTATTAACTCACTTATACATTCAGGATTTATTTTCAGTTCTGTAATAGGTTCAACATAACATATGGATGACAATGTAAATATCTATATATAATCTGATCAATTAAAAGCAAAGCACGTAGAGGCCACCAGAGCATACAATGGGATGTGATAATGGTGATTGAAGAGTGGGGGTGGATAATGGTGACTGAAACACAGAACAAGAAACAGCTCTAATAGTGTACATAAAAATAAGATGATCAAAGTCCACAATTAATTATATATTTTAAATTAACAAGAGAAGAGTTTGAAGATTCCCCGAAAACACACACATGTACACACAAACACACATACAATAAGATTTTAGGTGACATTTACTCTGACTTGTAATAGTTACCTAATTTGATCATTACAGTGTATGTATTTATCACATTTGATACTACATCTCCTAAATAAACATAAATGCTATATCATGATTAAAAAATGAATAAAATGAAAAGTTTTGACCTCTGCCAAGGAGCTCAGTATCTACTCTGTTAGCCATCACCTTTTGAAACAAAGAACAGTAATACAGATGAAGAAATGAGCAGCACAAAGCAATGTCTCTAGGGCAGAAAGGAGTTCGCCAGATTCCAGTAGCCAATCAGTTCTCCTTTGCTCGACTCTGAATACAACTACAATCCAGTCTACTCGAGTTGGAAGAAGAGACTTGCTTGATATGGTGTCACTTTATGATACACAAGGTATTGCCTGCCTCTCAAGTTCTGTGGTTCCCCAGCTCCACTGGGAATCACAAGGACCATGCAGGGCAACGCCCATGGAAAGTCAACCACCAGTTCACCCTCCACCAGCAAAAGAAAACAGAAGAGCAGTTGCATAATTCCCATTTTGATTTTTGAATCTCACTTGAATGCCTATAATGTAACTTATAAAGTCAAATATGTGTTGAGAATTCTAGCTACTAATGTAGATAATATTAGTGTTTCAGTCTCTGCTGCGAGCAGACAAAGGAAAGGACACTTAATATTTCAAAGAGTACATCAGAGCAAAGACAGCCTAAAAGAAAATGCCATGGTAAATTCAGAGCCCTTGATTTCTTCCTTCATCACCTCTTTCAGCCCTTCAGCTCACGGTCAGAAACTGTCTTTGTTGGGGGTGCCATCTTATCAGTGGCTTCCTCCTCAGGAGGCTGGTGTATTGGGAAGAGGGGATAAGATGTAAAATCAGGAAAAGGCACACTTAATCTCCCACTGGTGGTTGTTATTTTAGCATTTTCCTTTGTTTCATTTTGAATGACTTAAAATCTCATTATTTACTTATCTCTTTCCAATTCATTATTTAGTGTATTTAGTATAAACTTTATCTTTAAGGAATTGGCATCAATCCAGATAGGGAGAGATGCATTTGCATTTTTAAGCTTCCCTTTTCCATTATCTGAAAAACTCTCAAGTACAAGGTTATTGCTCTGAAGAGAAAGCCACTCAGCTTAGACCCAGAAAAGCTGCAGAATGTAGACTGTGTGCCTGGAGAAGAGGGACAGTTCTAGTGCAACATCTTTAAGAATTAGTGGCTGAAACTATATATAATAAAATCTGGTTTCATGTTGAAATGATCACTAAGAATTTTTTTGTATTACTTCCAGCACTTATGTTATGTAACTTGTTAGGCTAATTTCTCACTTCCCAACACAGTGACTGGTCTGAAATTAACATTTCATAAGTGTTATGACGTAGACCTAGAAGGTCCTCCTTGGCCTCCTCTTGTGTTCAGAGGTAAGACCTTTGGAAGATGATTAAATCATGGGACACTGTAGCTGACTTGCTGCTATGAGCCAGGACCTCATTGGAGGCGGATCACTAGGAGTTGACCTGGAAGAGCATATCTCCTTTGCTGACTCTTCCTCTCTCTCTGTTTCCCCGATCGACCACCATGATGTGAGCAGCTTTTAAGCTTCCATCATGCCCTTCTTGCCTAGAAGAGAGCTGAGACCCCTAAAACTGTGAGGCAATATAAAGCTCTCCTCCTTTAGATATGGGGTGTTGAGTAATGTGTCTCAGCAATGGAAAAACAACTAGAATGATGACCTGAATAAAGCAATTGTTATGTGAATGACCATCACCCTCAGAAGGAATCCATTTCTCTTACTTGTCTCTGGACAGTACATGTGCGCTTGCTTTTGGATTTTGAGATGGAATAGTAAGTATTTCCTCTAGTGTTATGACTATTTTTTTTCTCTGTTTCTGTCGCTGCCTGCTATAGTGAGGTTTAAATGTTCAGTAATCACAATGTTTTGCTACAAAAAATTAAAATAAAAAACAAAAAAACAACAAATCTAATAACTCATTGAGAAGTGAAAAATTAACAAAAATTGGAAATAGCTTTGTAAAGTTTATATTGACTATTCCTAACTCTGCAGTCTAGAGGAAACAAATTTAGATAGTTGTTAAGAAAAATCTCAGATTCTTTTTTTTTTTAGGTTTTTTTGAGACAGGGTCTCGCTTTTGTGGTTCAGGCTGGCCCTGAGCTCAGCCTCAAACTCACATCACAATCCTCCTGCCTCTGCCTCCCAAGTGCTGGGATGACAGGCGTGAGCCACCATGCCCGGCACTATGGTATGTGGTACTGGTTGCTGCTGGGTGTGGGTCTCCACACCCAGTATTGTTATGTGGTCACCGGGGAATTGAACCCGGGCCCTTGCGCTTGCAAGACAGGCGCCGGAACCACTGACCTAACTCCCCGGCCCAAGAAAAATCTCAGATTCTTAATCCACATCCTATAAACTATAGCAATGAAGACCTGCTACAATTAAAAAGCTAAATCCATGGTGCTTCCCACCTACAATCCCAGCACTCAGGAGGCAGAGGTAACGGGACTGGCATGAGTTTGAGGCCAGCCTAGGCTATGTAGTGAGTTCAAGATCAGCCTGAAATATAAAGTAAGACCTCAAGAAAACTAAAAAAGAAAGAAAGCTAAATCCAAGCAAGTGAATACATTCCTCCAAAAGCATGGGAAAATTTTAATTATGTTGGTCCTCTAAAGCCAGTTTGAACAATAGACTAGAAGACACACTGCAGAAAATGTTCCATCAAATTGACTTACATCTCATAATTTCTCTGATTTTTGTTGTTTAAATCATTAGTAGATATAGTTTCTGTCTATATTGTGTACTGTTGAAATGATTTATGATAATTTTTGTTGAAAGAGTATGAAGAACATTTTCCAAATTTCTGTCAAAGTAATCAAGAAAATTAGAAGAAATCAAATGTTACTAATAAAATATGGAAAAGGAAAATTATAGTAGATTTTTGAAAAATTTTGGAAACAAACTCTAATGGAGCTGACAATGCCATTCTAAAAGAAGTAGAATTTTTTAAGAAAACTAATATGAAGTACACTTTTCTCTTATGAGATTTCAGGATTTCCCTACTAAGGAGAAAATTGAAATAAATAGAAGTATAATATTTAATTCTGTTAAATCCTTTCATTTTCTGTTGAAAAAATATACCAATGTAATTAATTAAAATATATTCAGGATTTTCTTTGTTTTAAGAGAAGTCAGCAACAAAAGTTTTCAAAACTTAGTTTTTAATATCTTAGGTCCTTTAGGAACACTGCTGAAGAATTCATAACCTGAAATTCTTGTGCTATATAAGCATTTATTGAAGTCCATAAAACCTACAAGTTGGTTGAAATGTTATGCAAGTGAACATGTACCTATTCTAAAATAAGAGATATGGCTTTTCATTGACTATTCAATATTCTTATATTAGGCAATTTTTCCAGAAACACAGAACTGATTAGTGTGTGTGAGAGAGATTTATTATGGGAAATTGGATATGGAAGATGATAAATCATGAAACCTACTATCTATAAACCAAGGAAAGTAAGTGGTATAATATCAGTCCATGTGCAGGTCCTGAAATCCACAGGGCTTTTCCAGGTGGAGAAGAGTGACATCACAGCTCGTCACACAAGGAGAGCAATTTAAACATTACCTTCTGTTCTGTTCTGCTCTGTTCATGCCCTCAGCAGATTAGATGATGTCTACCTGTGGTCAAGGGGACAACATGCTCCACTCACTTTACCAACTCAAATGTTAATTACTCCTAAAACATCTGAAGAACTTCCAGAAGTAATGACTTCTCCACAAAGTGCTAAAAGACCCTAGTAAGAGCTTACTTGAGGTACCTACTTTTCCTCTCACCCAGTCAACTCAGCAGACAACAGCTGTTATCAAAATGTCTGTGACTCATAAAACATGAATTCATGGGAAGTTTGTTTGGTTGTACATATTTGTCTGGATATGGAATTACTTAATATACATTGATTTAAATAGCAAAAATTATGAAAATCTAACATCTTTCTGATTCTACTTGAATTATTTTTGCATGGGTTTTAGTCATCATCTTTTCTGATTATGTGCCTACTTCCTTCCTATTTTAGCTGCTTTCTTGGGTTAGCTACAGTTTTTATGTAAATATTAACTTTCCAATCACTGTCCTATACCACAGAACATGTATTTGCAGTGCCTTTCCAAATAGTCATTATTACCATTCACCCTCTCATGTTCTGTTGCAACTTCTAATTCCCTAAAAATGATAGTGTCACCAGTTTTTTAAGATCAGCACCAGATAAAGCTGCACTGCATCTTCTTTTCCTCTTACTATACGAAAACTTCCTAAATTTGTTCAGTAAATGTCTCTGGGATCTTCTGCCTCTTCACACTGTCAGTGTGTACCTTTAAGCTCCCGTCAACACTTGCAAAAAGGTAGTAAGTTTTTTCCAAGTCCTGTCTCCTACATTTATTTCTGATGTCATGTGTTCTTGCTTCTCAAAAAGCAGATTTTCTCATTAAACACTGCTTTCTAGCAGTGTCAGCTCCTACTGACCACACTGTACTCCGTTTCTTACTTACATACCAATGCACTTCACTAGGTAATTCAAAGTCTCATTCACTTTTTTAGTGACTAACCCGGTCCACCTAACAGACAATGCACAAATATTACTACAGTAAAAATGATTATCTGCCAAAATTGTTCTTTCCCTTCCACATTACCAAGTTATTGCTAAGAAAGAGCTACTCAACTGTAGATTACATTTTCCAGCACTTCTATAGCACGTATGACAAGTCCTCAACCAGAAATGACATATCCCTTAAAGACCAGCTTTGGTACTTTTGAAAGCTTCTACAGAATGCACATACAGAATCCAAGGGGTTAATGGAAGGAGAAGCCAAGAACTGGAAAGAAAGTACAGCCTGTAGGTGAGCTACTCACTTATCACAAGGGATTTTAATGGGGAAAGTGATTGAAAATATTTGTGTGGTATTTAGAAATATTTGGTTAAGATATTATAGAAAGTAGTTACCCAAATAATGAGTTAAGATTAATCAGTAAAGTTCTTGAATGTTTATGTTTCTGCTAATTATGGATTTGTGCAAGTACAAAACAGCCCAGGAAAATATCTTTTTTATGTTTCCCAAGATGTATTATAATGTACTGATCTGGGATTCATTATTCCACTTTCTTCAAATACACAGAATACTCATTTGGAGCATACAAAATTTACATCTTTGTAAATTTTCTGCACTTTATTACACAAAATTGGGAGTACTTTTTTGCCCAAGAAAGAAAAAATAATACTGACATAATTAAAGAGAGGCTATAATATGTTGACAACTAATTATGGCAGCAAAAGCACCTGAATGAGGTCCCAAACTAAGAAAAATAGGCTAAGCTATTTGAGTAACCATAGCATGGATATTGCTTCTTCATATAAATCTGTTTAAGTATCTTGGAATTGTTTATTTTATCCAATTTATAGGTCAATGATTTTTGCCATTTTTGCATAGTCAGTCAATTTATTTCTACAAAATTGAATTAAGCAGGAAAAGAAAATTCAATCAAGAAGTTTCCCCTCTAGCACTCTATCATTCCCATAATGCACCAGAAATTTATAAGCTGAGATTTTTTTTAATATCTGAAGCAATGACAAATGTGTAATATAGAGATCTGGTTAACATTCTGTGAAGATGGATTAGTTGAGTCTTGGTGAATTCATACATGTTTGGAGTCCAGTACTTTCTCTTATTTATTTATCTTACTATCCTCACAAAGTCTATTGTCTGCCTGATGTTCAAAGTGGTCCATGGACCAATGTCATCAACATCTTTGGCAGCTAGTCTGAAAGGCAAAATCTCAAGTCCCACAGTTGCTGATTAATATGCATATCACAGAGTCACCGAAGAGAAAATAAACAACAGGAATTGTTCCACTCTCAAAATATAATTTTCTTCTAGTTCAAATAAAACATCTCTTTCATTAGAACTTTTGTCAATAATATAATTATTTCCCCATTAGCCTTTTAGCATTAAGTTTTAGGGAATATAGGTAAAATGGTTTTAATATAAGCTTTATAGTGGTAAAAATGTTTCCAGCTGAAAGTAGTAGATTCACCAACACTGTAACTAAGTAATCCAAATACCCTTGGAGTACAGGTCAAGGCGGATCTATGCTGCTAACCAATTTCCTTATTTTATCCTCCTTCCTAAGCAGTTTTTCCTAGGAGATACAAAACGCAGCAACATTACGCGTCTTGTCCACAGTAAAATCATGTGTTGAGACTGTATTTTCTTGTGACTAACAGAGTCAAAACAGGTAATGCCTCAGAATTCCCAGCAAACTCCTCACATGTCATTTCTCCCACTCCAGGAGTTGCCATTGCAGGAATGGCTTTAACCAGTGAACACAAAGGGGATGACATAAACTGATATCTTGCTACCAGTTGCTTCTTGGAATGCTAAAATATAAGGAAAAGGGAAAGCTGAAGATCATGAAGCCATGCACAATGTTTTGCCAAATTTAAATTTAGGTTGACTTTTCATAATCATTTATCCTCTCGTTTATATCCTCAAGGTATAGGGCCACAGGACCTTCTCGGATATTCTTTCTTTTTTTTTTAATTGAAATCTTTATTGGTACATTACATATATACATCATGATTGCATTCAACATTGAGAATTTGTACCAGTATATGACACAACTTAATTCTCATTTTTTCCCATACCCCTGCCCACCCTACCACCCCCACCCCCCATATACATAAACTTTGTTTCCTTCCTTTTTGTTATAATCTCATTATTTTCCCCCTTCACTCCATTATGCTTTGTGTGTTTTCTATTTCATAATCGGATATTCTTTCTAATAAAATTAGCTGCCTTACTTTGAGCACACTTTTCCTTACTGTCCACTGTCAACTCTGGCAAAGCCCAGGGATTAGTTTTATCTCTGTTTCCCCCTGCACAATGATGCCCTGACAGAAAGGAGCTGGACATGAGCTAAGCTTAGGGGCATGAGCATGTCTGACCAAGGGAGAGGAGTTATGTAGCATTTATATTTAGACAGTCAGCTAAAACATGTTCCATCCAGTTATGAGACACACTCCATCTTGAATGATGCCAAAACAACCTAATGATCATATCTTCTTTTTCAAGTAGAAATCTATGGCAAACAGAAGTAAAACCAGATAATTTAAACACAAGCCCAGATTTCCTTGAACTCTTTAACACATTGCAAAGCTAAGAAAACTTTAACTTAGTGATGCAGGATTTCCAGACTGCCATATTTTTCCTCTTCTGGAGAACCTTTTTGCTCACTTAAGTATCTGGCATACAGAAGGACTTAAAATATAAATTTTTAAAATCTAAGAATTATAATATTGAAAAACTGGCTGAAATTTTCACATATTTTTAGTGGTCTCTGAAGTTTGCAGAGATATTAACTATAAAAATACTCAAGAAAGTCCATTTTCACTGGAATTTTCCTGGTGCAAGGCAACAGTGATCGCCAATCAGTGAAGAATATACTGCAGAAATCTTTTTCATATTTAAAATAAACAATGAAAGATCTAATAAATTCAGGACATCCACAGTGCCTCCAAATTTCTAGAAAATATTTTGATTTGAAATGTGGTTGTTTTCTACATCTCTCTAGATACTATTAGTTTTTTCCTGCTTGATTCATGTTATACTGTTAGAAAGAGTTTTTCTAGGCCTACCCATCAGAATATTTCATTTATTTTATTTTTACATTCTTTATTGACAAAATATTTGTCCCTGATAATTTTGAGTAATGTTCTTATTCCCTAAAATATGCAAACCTGTCAAGTGCATGGCAAAATCTGTATTTTTAGAAAATATCCTATACAGGTTACAGCATACCACAAAGAGTACTTAAAGAACACTAATTAATTTAAACAGATTATCAACATGTCCATTTTTTCTTTCATGAGCCACCATGCCTGGTAATTTGGTTTGTGGTTCTGATTTCTGGTGGGTGTGAGTCTCCAAGCCCAGCATTGTGTTATGTGGTTACCAGAGATCGAACCCGGGCCCTTGCACTTGCAAGGCAGGTGGCAGAACCATTGAGCTAAATCCCAAACCCCTCTTTCATCTCTAAATTGATAAGGTATTTATAAAGATTGTCATAGTATTAAATTATCTGTCTGTCCCGAAAATTCACCTGTTTTTCCAATCTCTCCTCTCTCATACTACAGCTAATTAATTCAGTGATGGTGAATTTTCTCCAGACCCTTCATGTTAGGCTTAGATTATTTGGCTTCCTCTTGGGATCAGTCTACCAGTAGTGACAGCAATAATTTACCAAAAGCACTCAAGCTATAAATCTTTTTATAATGTTATTTTGGTGCTAACACCTATGACATTTGTCTAGCAAAGAGTAAAAGTATATGAAGGATAATACAACAAATACATTATGTACTTAAAACATCAAGGCTCAAAATAACCTAACTCATTCTTCTACGCCTAATATTTTGCAAAAAAAGTCTCTGAAACACGACAATGTTATGCACGTGTTCAAAACTGAGAGTTAAATAGAAAATTGCCTACCAATTACAAATATTAAGCCTGAGCTAGGAGTGGAGTCTGAAAAGTTTTATGCCTTGGTTCCCTGATCTAGAAGAGAAGATTAAAGTGCTATGAAAACTGCAATGTTCGCATAGGGCAGGCATGTTGAATTAAATATTTTTGGTGGATTCATTTAGTATGTTAGTATCTTTAAGGCTGTAATAGGTACACCCAAAAAATTTCTATTCAATATATTGATAACTATGGAATTAACCTTTCACATATATTTAAACACAAGAGGATATTCCATAGAAAAATGGTAGAGATGTTTTAAGGGCCATCAATTTGGAAAATATTATGGTAGATAAAAAGGGTTTGTGCTGAAAATAAGAAGACCTTATTTCTAGTCTTGCCTATGTGGCTTGAGGGATTAGCAAATTCTCTAATTTCCCTCAAGTTACTTGGATTGTATTGTCAAATGGGATCATGAAAAATAGGAAAACTATGGCATAGGTACACATGCAATCACAAGAAATAGCCTGTTCACTAGAATAAATCTGTAGTCTGGTGTGGTTACACACACTGGCAATCCCAGAACTCTGGGACCCTGAGGATGCAGGATCACAAGATCAAGCCCCAGTGAAGCAATTGAGCTACATACTGAGACTCTGCCTTAAAATAGAAAAATATGAAAAACAAAAAAATCTGGTTGGAAGTCATGTAGCTGACAGCAAAGGCCCTGATTTCAGCCTCCTCTACTGACAGCTCTTAAAGTTATAAACTGAACTTTGTGTATTTTTAAATGATAAAGTTTGAAAAGAGTGATATGTAAAAACAACCACTGACTCTACCCAAAATTTTAAAGATGAACATGGGACTATTACATATTGCTATTAGGAATTTTCTAAAACAATTAATCCATCATCTATAAATTAAACAAGTTGACGTTTTATTTAAAAATCTGTTTTATTTGGAAGATATCAGAAAACTTACAGAAACAAGATAGTGATGTTCTTCTGAACTTCTGTATGGAGCACAGATTCTGAGAATAAAACAAACAACAGCAAAATGGAACACTATCAACTGTTTTTTCACATCCTTAAGAAAATATAATTTTTATTTTACCAATAAAATTTCAATACTATCTCTCAGATTTTGTGCAGCAACTAATTGCCAATGTAGGTATTGTATTAAATAAAAAGTGCAGGGAGGGGATTTAGCTCAGTGACATTTCATCTGCCTAGCAAGCTCTAAGTCCTCAGTTCAATCCCTGGTGTAAAAAGAAAAGAAGAAGATAAAAAGAAAAAAACTGCAGTGTCTCAAATTAAGAAAGTCTGCACTGATCAACAGAATTCTATAACATGAAGTTGTTACTTGAATTCAAGTAATACAACACACCATTTCATATTTGTTGGTACACAAACATAAGTTGATAAGATAGGTGCTATGTTTTTTAATCAATTTTAAAATTAAAGGTTGTATAATTATCATTTTTGTTGGAAAAAATAATTTTATGAGGACCATAAAATTATGAACTTTCCCAATAAAATTCAGAAAAAGTAGTCTTTTATCCTTTCCTTATGAGCCAGGTGTAAGCCTCGAGATAGTTCCAAGTGGTGAAGAGGAAGCCTGCCTTACCACTTAACATTTGATAGCAAAAGTTCACATAGTGCCCACCTCAAGTCCAGTGCAGGGTATATTTGGCATGGAGGTCCTCTTTGTGATGCACACTTGTGTATTATTTACAAATTCTCAAAATGATCACTACTTTAATTTAACACTTACACAGTGATTTTAATTTTTTTAGATAATTGACTTAATTGGTACATTTTAGGAATACCTCATCAGCCATCCATGCTAAAAAAAAAAAAGTCCCACTCCAAAGTCTCTTCTGAGAATCAAGACAAGTTTATAACTCAGACCTAGTGTAAAAATCAAAATAAGTAACATTATTGCAAGATACAATATCACAGGGTAAACTTTCCTATTCCAAAAGGAAAGTACAAGAGAATCAAAAGTAATTTCAGCAAAGCAAGTCTGAAATCCAGCAGGATAAGCATGAAGTCCCAGGGTTTGGTATATGGCATCCAAGCACATGGAATTCAGATTGGGGCCCCCAGGGTTGGGTTAGCACCTCATCTATGGTCTTTTTGGTTGCACCCTTCATGACCTCTTTCTTGGGGTGTCTCTACTCACACTTACTGTGAACTCTTCTCCTAAAATTATTTTCTGGCCTGCCAGGTCTTCCTGTACGATTTTCTTATTCTGCATAGCAGTAAAATCAGAATCAAATAAGCAGTATCAAGTTCTGCTGCTAGCTGATGCAGTATAGAATTCTTTGAAGCATGACTGCAACAACCTCTGAGTGCCTAAAGAGCTGTCCACAGTAAAATTCATCCTAGGGAAAGAATTCTCTATGCAGCCTTTCTTGAGCAGCGAGCCAAGAGATTCTCTTTTCAAACAAAAGATTTACACTTCGGTATATTTGAGCCTGTGTTGACTAGGGTGTTCTGATTGATGAGAAGCTTTTAGATGTCTTTCTTCTTTTCTCTACAAATAGTACTTGGCTTCTGATTAATGCCAATAATCTCCTCAGCAAATAAACTCTTTTGTCCACAACTTTACATGTTTGCTTCTGGGACCATCTTTAACTTCTTAAATTTTCCTGCTTTAAGTCATATCCCTGATTCTTCCTAAGAATCTAGCTGAAAGAATCCAGTAGTACCTATACCACAACATGAATATTAGGCTCTATTGAAATTTGCTCCACTTGATTAATCAGTCCACAAGTTTTATGTTTATTTATTTCTTTTTGGGGAAGATAGCAGGGATTAAACTCAAGGCCTTGCATTCACAAGGCAAGCACAATGCCACCAAACTAAAACTAGTCCAGTCCCCCATCCTGTAATTTCAGCCTTGTACAGTCTTAGGATGCAGGTAGCTTATGAATCAATTATCTAGCAGAATGAAACATGCATGACCTCTAGCCTTTAATATCCCTATCCTAATCATCACTGTGGGCCTCTAAACTTCTCGTCCATGATGATCTGTGTTTAGTATTGTAAAACTTCTCTAGTCATAATCTCCAAACCTTTCCCAATACCTCCTATAAAATCAGTTCCTGAAACTTCTGAATGACAAGGTTTGGTAAAAATGTAATTCTTTCACCACTTCTCAGCTACCAGTTTTCTGTATTAGCTTTCACATAGCTGAGACAAAACACTAGACACCATCAATTTAAAGGAGTAGATTTTGTTTGTTTGTTTGTTTGTTTGTTTTTGCTGACATGTAATGGGATTCAGTCCGTGCTCAGCTGACTTCAAGGAAGAAACAGCATAGTGGAAGGTCATGGCAGAGAAGAGATCACTGCATAACCCATGACATCTAGGAAACACAGAGAAAAGAGAGTGTCAGGGAGTAAGACATAAGCCCCAAAGCCACACTGCAGGGATCACACCTCTTTCAATCAGGCTCCACTTTCTAGCAACACACTGAGCTATTGAATACATCAATGGACAGATGCAGTGGTAAGCATAGAATCCCCATGATCCAGTCACCTTCCAAAAACCCCATCTCTGAACACAAGAGATTTCTAGGGGCTATCCCAGACATAAATGTCACCACCACATTTATGGTAACATTTATCTTAGCAGCGATTTGCTGAACATACACTTTGTGTTTAGTACTGAGCTAAGTGTCATGGGGCTAGAGAAGAAACGATAATGCAATTTTCAGAATCTGCACTATGGGTTGTCAGTGCTACAAAGGGGAAATATGACTAATACTATAAACAGTAAAAATGCTAAATTGTGCAGTTTTGGAGAGCTATAGTGGTAGAGCCTATAACGATCCTCCAAAAAAGCTTCAAAAGGAAATAGACTGACTTTATTTATACTATTATACACAACTACAGCATGGTGATTTCAGTGCTATTGACTTTCATTGTCCCTTCTCATCCTTACTTTGCATTGTCCACATTATTTAACAAACTAATAAACATAGGGAAGACGCTCAGTGAATAATTATAGCATTGATGAAGAGTCTGAATTCCAGATGTGTGTCTATTTGATGGTTAAAAATTTCCTAACAGAATAATTTTTCATTTTCTCATATCTCCAGTAGTCAAAGAAATGCAGTGTTAACTATGATGGTTTTCTCATTCTGCAGTCTAGTAATGATTATGATATATTTTGTCAATCTTCTTCCAAACAGGAATGCAATTGCAGTAATAAACATAGTAAACATCAGTGATTAATTAGGAAGACAGAAGAAGCATTATCTACATAAGAAAATTCCGTGTAACAGATAGAAATTTTATTTCAATCACATTACCTTTCTTCATAAAAATATTTCTCTGCTTGGAATATTCTGATCAATATTAACAAGCAAATTCTGTGTGTCATGCTGAGAACAAGGCAAAGTGACATTTTCCTGAGAGAAGGATATGCTTGCAATTTGTACTGTTGCCCTCCTAGAAATGTGACAAGAATCCCTGTTTGTATAATAACCTGAACATACTTCAATGTTTCCCAGAACTGAGTGATCTTCAATGGTGTGTGATAAGCCTATCCTAGCATATGAGCAGTGTTGAAGAACTGACTGGTATAAATCAATAGAGAATGAATTAAAGAACAACACAACAAGTAATCTAGTCATTTAAATCCCCTGGACAGTTTCTCTGTGAACTGTCCCACACTCACTGCTCTTTGCAACTAAAGTGAAATAGTAAACATCTTTTTCTCAAAGACTGTCTTTTTTTCCTTATAAATATATATTATTATAAAAAGAGCAATATTTTATGATATATGCATAAGAAAAAGTTGCTATCATCTCCATTTTGCCTTCTGTTTTTCTTCTACATATGAATATGAGAATAGTTTGAATAAAAGTAATAAGAGGTCAAAATTATCATGTATCACAACTTTCTAAGAATAGTATTTGTGGGGCCTGGAATTTAGTTCAGTGGTTTTGGTGTCTGCCTGGCAAGTGCAAGGTCCCAAATTCAATCCCTGGTAACCACATGCAACAGTGTGGGGTGTAGTGGCTCACGCCCATAATCCCCATATTCATGAGGCAGAGGCAGGAGAATTTCTGTGAGTTTGAGGTTAGCCTGGGCTACATAGTGAGTTTAGGGGCCACTCTGAACTACAAAGCAAGACCTTGTCTCAAAAAAAAAAAAAAAGAGAAAGAAAAAAAGAGAATATTATTTGGTTCTTAGATTTAGATTCTAAGCAATAAAACAGAGACCATAGGTAAAAAACTATAACTTTCTCTATCTCCTAGCACAGACGCAGACTGTCCTGGAACTTGGACACTTCATGTCATCAGCATTTGAAAATTTCAATTAATTGTTTAATTGATGCTTCTAAGTCTCCATTTACCAAAATTTTGCTTTATAGAGAGAACATGGCTTTGATTTCTTCCTACTAAACTGATTTTCTATAATAAAAATACACTAAAATTATTTAGAGAAAAAAGTATCTAGAGTTCTTTGTCAATTTTGTTCTCATCATTTTTTCTGATATTTCTAGCAATGAAATTGACAATACTAAATGAAATTTGACAATACTAAATGAAAGTGACTAAGAATTAGAAAACAGAAAGTCACAGCTGGTAATGCACTTTTCTGTCTAGAAACGCTCTTTTTCGTATTTCTGAAGTTTTTCTTGCATATTGTCTTCGGAGTTCAAACAAGTAGAACTTTCAACACTGGGTAGTATTTTAGAAGGCTTCTATGAAAATTTTCATGTACTTTCCTCACAGTATTAAAAAATACTTTGTATTGTAGACATACCAGAGGCACTCTTACTGATTAAACAAAAAGTCATCAGTGATAAGATATTTTGAAGTTTTCAATTCTATAGCATCATTGTTACCTGCAAAGTGGCTTTGCAACTTGTCACCTCAGCTATTAAACTGCAAATTTGTGAAATATCTAGAACAAGTAACAGTGATAATATTTCTATTAAAGCTAATATATGTACATATATTAGCTTTAAAGTACTTTCACAACCTGTACTGTATGTAGAAGTATAAATGCTATAAAAATGCAAAAATGTTGGTGATACAGTCTTACAGCATCCATTTAATACATTAAAAGATAAAACTGAGGTAAACTTTGACTAAGTTCATTGAACTACTAACTTGGAGAGGTATTTTATTCTTTTCAGTCCAACAATAGACCTTTCAACTCCTTTCTTCTAATGTGAGCACTAAGGGATGGTCAGCAGCTTCTTTAGCACCATATTCTTATCTATGAATATGTGCTAGATTATATATTTAGCCTTGAAAACATGCACAAAAATCAACAAATGAAGGGTCCTTCTAAATAGAATCACAGTGTAACTACAAAATACTTATCTTAAAAGTGAGTCTAGGAGCCAGGGATGTAGCTCAGAGAGGCTCCACCTGCCTGGCAAGCACAAGGTCTTGAGTTCAATTCTTGGTACTGCAAAAAAAACACAAATATATATATATATATATATATATATATATATATATATATATATATATATATATATATGTTTAGATTCTCCATTACAGTGGACCCTCAAGTTATGACCAGCCACACATATGAACAACTTAGGCTACAGCCAGAAATTTCAATTTTAGCTTATTAACAAAATATTGAGTTACAATCTAAATGCTAATCTATCCTGTCTGGGGTTAATTGAAAAATCCTAGGCCAATGGCTCTTATTAGAACACTGAGATCTACCTGGAATAAAATGTGGTCTACAGGAGAGAAACTCTGAAGGCTGTGCAGAGGATTCTGAGCCTCCAATGGATGTTGACAATCTTATCATCATTATGGATGAAGACATGATGACATTGTCACTACAACAGAATCCATAGGCTGCAGATAGCCAGTGGTGACATTGAGGAACTGGTGAAGGAACATACACAGGAACAGTCCACACAGGAACTTCCACAATAGAGAAGGGCAGCTGAGCAGATTTTTGAAAAGGAAGAGAATATCAACAATCAGTGCAACAAAGTTCTTCTGAAATAAAGGAGATGATGAGAAAATGGACAGAGTTGCAAATATTTGTAGAGAAGATTCACTTAGGAAGAGAAAAAGCCAGTCATTGCATTCATTTGCTTAATGACAATGTCACATCACAGAAGAGTGTTAAAGAAAATACAGAAACAGACAACTTTAGACAAGTTTTTAGTTCTGAAAATGTTGAGACCTAGTGAGGCAGTAGCAGGTCCCAGTGGGCTACAGACTTTCCTAAGAAAAGAAAGGACACCAGAGAGACAGATTCCTGATGTTCTTCTTATAGAAGTGACTCTCCTTCCACACAATAACCACCTCCTATTTCATCTTCCTTTCCAGAAAGCCAAAAATCAACTTGAATAATGAGTAAAGTATGAAATTACTCTTTCTGGTAAACCAGGCATATTTTATAAGTCCTATACCAATGAAATTATTGGTGTTTGTGGTAAATTAAACACATTATTAAACTTTTTATTATGAAAAGATTAAGAGGTGTTTTGGGAGGTTTGTAATGTTTTATGAGTATTTCCATTATATCTTATGGGAAAGATAATCTTGACCTACAATCAGTTTGATTTATAAACAGCCTTTGTGAATGAATGAGTTCATAAGTCAAGGTACCACTGTAAATACCACCATTGAAGTACTGGATGTCATAATGTACTATGTAACAACTTCATATGAAAACATTCATAATCATGACAAAATAAAAATCAAGAAGACTGCATTACATACTTTCCTATGGATGGTATAAAATATCTGACACCCATAACTTAAAGGAGGACAGGTTTGCTGCAGCTCGCAGTATTTAGGAGGATTTAGTCCACCACTTTGCTTTGGCTCCAAGGCAGAAACAGTATGGCGGAAGGTCATAGAAGAGTAAAGTTTTTTACATCATGGTAGCAAGGAAGAGGAAAGAAAACAGAGGAGCCAGGGATCCAAAAAAGCCCTTCCACATCATTCTGCCAGAAATCCCTCTCCACTCCATCCCCAACCTCCTCACAGAACATTGACTGACTGTGGAATATGGTGTTCTAAAGGTCTAGTGTCCTTCCAAATGCATGAGCCTTCAGGGAAACATCTTTGATCTAAACTGTAACAGAACCTTTCTCTAATTTCTTCAGTGTTTGTTGAGACCTTCTATACTGAATTAGAGTTTAGGATTAGTTCAGCGCTAATTAGATGTAATCTTTGATTCTTTACTTGTGTTTCATAAGAATTCTTCTCTCTAACTAGATTGTTAGCACCATGGGAAAGGAAATACCACAAAGCTTTTGAATCCAGAATATATAGGCTATATCATGATACATATTAGGAGCCTCATAAGTATGCCTACTTTGCCCTTTTGCAATAGGAGAAATTTCTTTAACAATCTTTTTCCAATTATCAGAAAAGCTAACAAAATATGAATTTTTTTTATTATTTTGTTTTATTGTTAATTTTTTGCTATTCAACCCAATCTAGAGCCCACTATATTTTTAATATATGTGTAATACCCTATCATAAACTTACTTATAACAAAAGTAGTACTAATATGAATCTGTAACAATATAAGCAAGTTTGTTCTTCTATAGTCTGTTCTACTATAAACTAGTCTCATAAAATCCATATATGATACACTTGCAAAAAGCATCATAAGACAAAGGATGGTATAATATAGACTCTGGCCATTTGCAAGCAAGTTTTTAAAGTTCTTGCTTCTTTTCCTTACAATCATTTGTTTTTTCTTGCTTAAAGCAAGGAATTCATATCTATAGCAGATTTGTGTCATTAAAGTAAAAGTTCAGTGCTTATTTTAGGCATGACACATACACCCCGAATATAAAGAGGTTTGCACTTATTATATTATCTTCCAACTAATACCTGCACATGAAGAAATGCCATGTGTGTTTCTTCTGGAGGAAGAGAACTTCCTGCTTCACTTGTACAAAATAAAAATCAGTCTCACTTGGGAATTTGTTCAGTCCTTACTGAAACCTATATAAATGAATATTGGGGAGAAAATCAGTGACCTCAACATACACCAAAAGGCTGACATTTCCATATATAGATGTGATATTTAGCTTAATATAAGTAATTATCATTAACCTCAACATATAATGACATTTTGAGTTCCAAAGAACAATGCAGATTTCAACCTTAAGAATTCAAAAGCATAAATCATTTTAAAATAATGATAGAGATTACACAGAAAAAAATTGTCTAACAACTGTGACCTCATCACTCACAAGAACATTTATGGAACTGAATTGCATATAAATGCACCTTGCAAAAATCCTTAAGTGAATAGGTATTTTCAGTTAAGGAATCTTTATAGAAATAAATGAATCAATCCATGTTATGTATATTTTCCACTTGGAGCTAAAATTTAAACACAAATATTATTTTTGACACATATTTGTTATATTATATATTTTGTTATATTTGACATACGAATATGTGTATAAACAAGACTTTAAAGTATGCTCTTGAGATTATGGAGATAGAGCGTAAGTACAAAAGTGATAAATATGGACTAAACCACTTGTATCTCACATTCCATGGATTATATATTAAACTTCAGGTAGCTTTCTACTTAAGTTCAAGGAAATAAAGACAGGTAAATATTAGCACTGTGGTTTAATAAAAGACTGAGAAGGAAGGAAGAGAAATAAGATAAAGAATCTATCTGCGTGGGAGCAGAAACTTCCACTGTGGGGATGTTGTCCATTTCTCTCCAGCTACAGGAACAAGCACAGGAGGAAATGAGTTTACATCAGGGAATGTGAAATATTCCTTGGAAATAATTCTGTCATGTTAAATGGACAAAAAGTCTTCACTTTCTAAGAGATGGTACAGGTTATTCTTCCCAAAGTACAGATTCCTATTTTCATAGCCTCTGCCCTTTAGGAGTCTTATCTCATAGTCTTCTATAATTTTTTTTTGATACAGGGTCTTGCTTTTATAGTTCAAGCTGGCTCTGAGTTCACTATGTAGCCCAAGCAAGTCTGGAACTCACAGAAATCCTCCTGTCTCCCAAGTGCTGGGATTACAGACATGAGCTACCATGCCCAGCACTGTGATGTGTGGTACTGATTGCTGGTAGGTGTGAGTCACCATGCCTAGCATTGTTGTATATGCTTACTGGGAATCAAACTAGAGACCTTGTGCTTACAAGGCAGGTGCAAGAACCACTGAGCTAAATCCCTGGCTGAATTTTTCCTCTCCCCACCCAACTGAACCGGCCTCAACAATGACCAATGCTTTTGTTTTTCTAAATTTAAAAAGAAAATATTTCTCACATACTATTTTCTCAGCTAATGCATCTTTTCTATGTTCTTTCTAATATTGGATTTTTCCATTGATTTTTTTCTTGAATCTTTGCATAAAAAAGAGCACTGTCCACCACCTACTGCACTACACATACTACACATCACCAGTAATGCCAAGTTGCAAATTCTAATAGTAATTGCTTCAGATTTCATCCTACTCCACAGTGTTGAATGAAGTTTATTATATTTCTTTGAAACAGTTATCCAGACTCTAGGACATGATACTTTTCTAATATTCTTTATTTCTCATGCTTTTCCATGCTGAGTTTCCTCTGTTATTAGTTCCTACCTGTCCTGACCAGTTCACATGATGACTTTGGACCCACTTTCTCTCTAGTTGTCTCATTCAACCTCTTGACTATAAATATCATGTAGCTCCACAGCTTTTCTCTAAAACTTCAAGAACAGAAATTCAACAGCCTCTATTACTCCTTTGACGTCCTTACCCCCCATCTCCTGAACTACATTCAAACTTGTCTTTCCTTAAGTAATATCTACGTCAACAGAAAGAACTTTATTCCTTGATAATTCTCCCCATCAGAAAACACTGTTCACTTATACTTCAAATATAGGAGTCAACTCTAAGGTGAACGTTTGTCCTCATAAATATATGGTTTTGCCCACTAATTATTTAAAGTTTGGGCTCAATTAATCCCTCTCAGTGATTCTTTCCTTGATGATGTAACAATTATGAGGCCTAAGTAATTAAAAGTTCACTTTCCTGTTAACTACTGACCTCTCTCAAAACATAAGGCCTGTGAATAAATAATTGTTCTCTTATTCACTGTCTTTGTACTGGTAGGTGTGAATCATCAAAACAGTGCCTTTCCAAAATACTTAATTGTTCTCTGGAAAACAAATATAACCCGATAAGATAAAATCAGCACTGAAATGGGGCAGTCAAATCTACAGACATTGAAAAATGTATTATTGGTATGTAATTGTGACAACAGTATGAAACGTGAAGTTATTCTTCCTGTAAGCAAGCATCAAATTCTCCTTTAAATTACTAAAGTGATGTAAATGGTAAAACTGCACCAAAGCTCAACAGGCCAAGAAGATTTCTCAGAGGAAGAAGAATAACTAATAACTAGGCTCCTCTATGAAAACAAAATGGAGGAGCTCTCAGTGGCAGTGGAAACAGAGCAGAGAAATGGGTGAGAACCATGGGATTGAAACTGAGGGGAAATTTGAATAAATCTTGTAACTTCACTTGTTTTTAGTTACTTATGCTTAGTTGACTTTAAAAATCACAAAGTTCAGAGATCATACAACTGAGAAGTGTATTTCAGTCCCCCATCATCTTGTTATACACATTACCTCTGTTGCAGAAGTCATGATAATGTCTCTGTTATTTGTCGATCACCAAAACACACTCTTGTCAAAATCCTAAACTCTCCACTTGCATCCGTATCTGATGAGTGGAGTGCTTGCCACTAGGGAGTTGAAAACTCTGCCTTTAGATCCTGCTAACAATGTCCCTATGTCCACTCTAAGCCATAAAGATTAAATACCCATGCAGAAACCACCAATTCATTTCTAATCACATCACTCAGCCTCTTTATCCCAAGTATCTTTAAACCCTGTCCTGAGGGAGACGGAATTGAGAACTGATCTCCCATTTCATGCTTGGCAGCCATGTTTGTAACTGTCACTTATGTAAACCCGGCTCCTCTCCTCCTTTGGAAACTGGGTTCTAAGCATGTTCTCTCCTGCAGTATTTGTATTATAGAGAGATGGTTTCAGAACCTTAAAAGGCAGAGTGAAGTGTTAGGAGACACACACACCCCCCAAGACGTATTATGGATAAGTTCCAACTCCCTGTGTTAAATGTAATCATTATGTACTTATAAAAATTAAACATACTAATAAATTATTTT
>PVIR01005407.1:37500-72102 GCA_004026965.1 Petromus typicus
CAAAGAAAAAAACAGAAAAGCTTATGTATATAGGTGATGGGAGTTGTAGGGAGGGAGGGGAAATTGGAATAAAAGGAGAACAAAAATGTATCATGAACAAGTACAAATTCTCCATGATGAATGTGATCCTGATGGACCAATGTGATTTAAATGTACGAATAAACTCAAGAAAGGGGAAAACAAATGTCAAGGTTACATTGTATCCATGCCTTTCCTTTACTTTAGCAATTAAAATAAAGTTGTGAAACCACCATATCAACAGGCCTGGTCCGTTCAGAAGTGTTGGACCGCCCATCATTCTCTGAACTTGCTTCTCAACACCTCACACACAGTCCACCTAGACTATATGAAATTTGACATAAACTAAACCCCACAAAACTGGAACGCAGACTGGCTCACTGTACACCACTGTAAATATGTGCTGGAAACAAGGGAAGGAATGACTAAAAAATTAAGGGACAGAGAAAGAAGGAAGAAAGATGAAAGGATGAAGTATATTTGCATACTTGTATGGACAAATTGCCACAAAACATACTTTTATAAATACTGTGTGATAAGGAGTCCAGTTTGATATGTCAGGTAGTGTGTGATCCATAAATATATACATTTCTATCTCTTGTGTTACCTGTGAAACTTTAGATGACTTCAGGCCTCCGAATACTAAGATCCTTATACATTTTCCAAGGTGAACATACCCATCTGAACACATTGTTGAAGGAATCAAGGGAATGATTTACCTACGTGAAAAAGATGGGCTGGTGCATCAGATATTCACCCCCCCTATCTCCAAAATACCAAATATTCAAAACTTCTGATTTCACTTGACATCCATTCATTTTCCACTTGGTACCTTATATCGACACTGGTTTGTTTTTCAAGTGCTTGAACTTCAATCACTGAAAGATGGAAGCAGAGAATACGGGGGTTTGATGTGTAATCAGATTCCTTTAAACTATATTGCAAATGGAAAAATTGCAACAAAAGCACCCACTCTGATCATGGGCATCTGTCTAATCATCCTTGAAGATAATGAAATTTACCTGAGCAGTTGATCTGGCCAAATACAGCGATTCTTCAATGACTGAGTATATGTAGGCAATTATACTCATTAGCAAGTAATCTGTGACAGGAGAAACAATTTATGTTGAAATGTCTGATCCCTATATCTATACTAATCTTTCAGTTCCCTAAGTCTATCTCTTTTGCAATAGCATTCTGTTTTTCTAATGCTTTTTTTTCCCCAGTGAGTAAAGAAGATTGTTATTTTCAATTTCTGTGGCCCAAAGGCGGAGTCAAAGATTAAACATCCTTCTCCTAAACTTCTCTTCTCTCCCACATCTGTTCAGTTCACTCCTATAAAAGCTCATCCTTCTTACATGGTTGGTGTATGAATGATTTTGAGGAATCTATAACTATCATAGTAAAATTTTTATAAAAGGAGTCCTAGCCAAGGATGATAAAAGTTTGCCATAATTACATATGTCTATTAGTAGCTCCATTGTCCACCAACATCTGTGAAGTTTTAATGAAAATGAACAGACACTGGAACCAACATTGAAAGTCATACCTCAGTGTTTGAAAGAAAGATTTGCAGCATGTTCTTCTTTGGATAAGTGTCCATCAAAGGCCTGTGGACTAAAAGCTCAGTTGCCAGCCTCCGGCACTGTTTGGAAGTGATGGAGTCAGAGTAAGTTGGCTGACATAGCTCTTAAAAGGGAAACTACAGGTGAACAACTCTCTCTATGCTTGCTGGCAGCCATGAGATTGGCAGCTACTCTCCCGCCACGTTTGCTGCCTCTCTGCAGTCGCAGATCCCAGCGGCCCAAAGAACACTGATGGAACCTTGGAAACCAACAGGCAAAATAAGCTCTTCGTCTGTATATGTTTATTATGTCAGGCATTTTGTCACAATGACAGAGGACTGATGGTGACATAATATATCTGTCTCTCCTGGGACAAACTCATGCACAATAAACTCAACACTGATGTGCACAAGAGATTTCCAGTTTCATAATTTAAACAAACAATAATAATGATGTTAGCACTAACTTTCATGTAGCATTTTATAAGGATTAAATCAAATAAAACATATAAAGTATGTAAATACTATCGTAAGTGCTTAAAATTTAAATTTCAAAATAGGGAAATTCACAACATTTGAATTTAAGATCTAGATCTTATGCAAGTAAGACTTCCAACTTAATTATGAAAAATTTGTACTAGAACTACTCTAACTTTTGGAAAAAAAATACATTTTTCCCTGACTTAAATTCTTAGAAGTCTTAAATTCTGATATAGATATATATATATAGATATATAGATATAGATATAGATATAGATAATATATATCTCATATATATATATGAGATAGATATGTCACCATCAGTTCTCTGTCATTGTGACAAAATGCCTGAAATAGATATGTCACCATCAGTTAGATAGAAGTCTGTTTGAGAATGGAAACCATGATGGAAGAAACATTACTTGACAAAAACTGCTGCTCATAATAAGGCAGGTATAGTGAGAACCACACTTACTGTACTTAGAGAAAGTATTCTGACATGAGAGACTCCTGTAGCTGATGCCAAACAACAACTCAGCTTTAGTCCAACGAACATGAATCAACTCCAAAAGTGTCATCCATCCCCGTAGTGTTCCAGGGCTCAGCGTGAGACAAAGCAAGGCAGAGAATGAACCTATTGGCAAAGAGCGAATAATGGGAACTGATTATAACAATTCATTATAACAGCTCATTATAACACTTCTGGCTACACACAACAAATTGTCAAGCTAAAAATGGCTTCAGCAAAGTATAATTATTCTTCATTTATAACATTTTTAAATGTCTTATTATACAAAATTCAGAGTGGGTTCAGCTGGTTAGTGATATCAGGGCAGCAGCTAAACTTCCGTAGGCTTCTCTAATTTTCCCTCATGATCAAAGACCCACATTTTCAAACATTGCATCATTACACAAATAAGTTCAAAGTCAGAAAGAAAATGATGAGAGAATTTTCTCTTTATATTTGCCTCTTCTTTGCTGACTCTGATAATTTTTCCTAGAACACAGATCTTAGAGATCAGATATGGGTCACATAAATGGTAAAAGGAAAGGGAAATGTCATTGTTTTTTTAAATTAACAATTCATCATCTGGGTCAAGTCATTCCATCCTAGAAATGTAGGAAGAATTATAACAGAGCAAACCTGAGCTGGACAGAGCAGGAGGATCCACAAGAAAAGTTAACCATCAAGTCCCTGTACTTCCTGATCTCACTCTCAAAGCACAACACTATCCTCCCAGTACTGACAACACCGTTCAGTTCTACTCTTTCTCTTCACATAGTTTTGACATGGAGACTTAAAGTTAAATTTTTGCATAATATCAGTCTAAGAAAACAGATGTAGTCCTGTTTTTGTTGACAATGACCTTAGCAATCAGACTTTTTCTGATTATTAGTGAATTCACATATAACATAACTTCCATATGTCACTGGTCACTGTCATTATGGTGGTGTCACGGAGACAAGTTAGAATAAATTAAGTCAAGGAAGGTTTTGACAATAACATCAAAGATTCAGCTCAAGAACTAATATTTCAGGGGCTGATGATTTAACTCAGAGGTTACAACACCTGCTTCACAAGTGCAAGGTCAAGAGTTCAATCCTCAGTACAGAAAAAAAAAATTAACTCTTCACAAAGTCAATGTTAGTGATATAATGAAAATTGTTTAAAACAATTTTAAAAAGCTTATTCAAATCTCATTTCCTCATATCTAACTGCATAGTTTTGACTTAGGAAAAAAAATTTTATAATCTTTCTAGGCCTCTCTCTTCATCTATTAGATGAAATATTAACTTCACAATTACCTCACAGAATAACTATGCACAGTTTGTGCCTCAAAGGAAAGTCCAGAATTTAAGTTCCAAACGATAATAATTAGCATCATTTAGTGTTTTTCAATTTACCAATTGCTTTTAAAAAGAAAAAAAAAATAGTCTAGGTTTTTGAAGTATTGGGTAAACTTTCAAGTGTGTTGTATCTTCTGGTGATTTTCCCCTATTCTGCTGGGCACGTATTGGCATATTAATATCACATCCCTTGTTTTCCCCAAGCCGGCCTGGGCTGGGCCGATTTCTTTCTCTGTAACAAGCCAGTGCCCTGGTTCTAGCTGGTTTATAGCTTGAGCAGTGAGGACCACAGTGCACACTGACAGAACAAGAGAGACTCCTATCTGTGGAGAGCTTTACAATCGTAGTCACTACCATTTCCTCACATGTCTCACAAACCTGACAAATGCTCAATAGCAAAATTTAAATCTTCAATTTCATGAAAATGTCACCTTAACATTTTCATGTTGGAGGAAAGCTAACCTTAGAAAAGCTTAAATGATTGACTGATATAGGTACATTTTGTATTTTAAAAGCTTAACCAAGTTCAAAATGTTCTCAATTACATGTTCTTAAAGTTTCCTAAGTAAATACACCTCCATTTCTACAGAATTTCTAATACTTTTAAGCCATTAAGTTCCCAGACTCCTAAAATGGTGTAAGAAAAATATGTTCTTTGTAGAACAGTTTCTAAGATGATCAAACATTACTTAATCTTCCTCCTAAAATGACAATTGATTTCTTATTTTCACATGAAAACTGCTAAGTTTAAAGAAGCAAGCAGGTTGCTATAGTTTCTCATAAAAAAAGTCTACTTTGAAATAAGACTGAAGACAGCTTTAACATCAGGCAGTGTTTACAATAGGCAGCTGAGACCCCATAACTTGTTCACAATAAGCCAAGAAATATATGTATTGCATTAGTGGAATATATGATAGTTTTACAAAAGCAGAAAAATCTCTTTACTACTTATGTTGGGGAGACTTTGTATATCAGCATTAAACTATATATCTATTCAATTTTGAAATAATAAGCTATTTTGAAATATTGAAACATGTACATTTATTTTATCCATGCTCTTGGACACATTTAAAAGGCTAACTGTATTCAATATTTGCTGAAAACAAATTTGCCTGATATAGGTGTGGTTGGAATTTGTGCTGCATGGATATTTCCCAAACTAACTTTTATAAATCCTCTACTCTCATTAAAGCTATTTATAAAGTAAAAGTGAGATTGTTATGTGCGAGATGATGTGTCTCCTTTGAAAAGGGGTCAGACATGCTAGGACCTAGTAACTTGGACTAAAACTGAAAGTCAAGCTATGGAATTTTTCTGCACTTGTATTATTTCACCAGCCCCCAGTTGTTAATGGAAAGGGTAAACAAATAAAATTAGAACTTATTCTTTTGATTCTCCTTTTAGAACCATTTTTACCTTATCACTTATATTTGGAGACACCTATGTCAAAGTGAATCTCTTCTCCTTTATCTGCAAAATGAGTGAGAATATTGTCTCATGATTGCAAAATCTCCTTTATGACTATAGAATCATAACCTTTTTATTGTGTTTTATCATCAAAAGTTTGACCATCTGAAAGTTAAAACATGGGCATGTATGCATGTAGGTAGGCATCTTCTCTTCTTCACCCATGAAATGCGAGTTGGCAGAATAAAACCTCGGAGTATAGAATTGTAAGTAGTTTACTGTTTCTATGATTAGACTGTTCTTCAAAGAAAGGTGGCTGTTAAACACACAGTTCACAAAAATGCTGCTGCTAGAACCTGTAAAGGAAAGGAGTTAGTAATTCTGTTTATTTTAGGAATTAACTCAGTTATCCAGCATAATGGCAGAAAGCACTCAGACACCTCAAGATTCTTTTTTCAGTTTTAATAGAGAATTTTGAAGGTTGATTTGCAAAACTAAAAGACCTGGACATTGCATTGAAGGACAGGGAAAACAAAGAGGGACAGTCAAACCACGGTCCCCCAGCCATTGAACAGGTTCATCCCGTCCTCCTCAACTGGCGAACACAGCAGGGAAAGTGAGGAACAGTGTCAACATGTTCAGGGGTCGACATTGTGCATGAATTCTTCATCTCCCTGTTTTCCTTCAGCGCACTTTCCACAGTCTTTTCTTCTCAAACATTATCTTGTGTCCATCTTCCAGAACTGAGTATCTCAAATGTCTTCAAATTTTGTAGACTCGCTGTTTGTCCTGGGTGGTTTTCCAGGAGCACCTTTTGGAATTGCCTAGAAACATGAGGTTTGTTCTTGTGAACTGAAGTGAATTAGTCCAACTCCTCAGGAAACAAAGAAATTAGTAGAGGGGCAAAGAATATCAGTCTGGGCTATTACCTTAGTTACCTTGCTTTCACTACTGAGACAAAATATGCAACCCCCAAAGTCAAAAAGAAATTTGGCTTAGAGTTTGTGGAGATTTCAGACCATAATCAACTGGCTCTAAGGCAAAGATGGCGAACAGGCATCACAGAGGGGAAATAATATGACATGCACAAGGCAGCAAAGGCAACAAGATGAAAATAACAACATCTTTCTGTGCCCTTCATGTTTTTCACATTCCTGGGATTAGGGCAATGCCAAGCCAATGACTCACACATAATGGTTTAGTAGCCACATGCCCTTAACCCCAGAATTACACATTCCAGATTGAGATGCTTCTGAAAAGGAAAGTTGCACCTCATCCACAAGAGGCCTTGGGAAGGTGTCTAGACACAAGACATGACAGACAAACTTTTCTTCCCATGAATTCTTAACAACAAGTTCATCTCCCTGCACAAGGATTAGTTTCTTTGAGAGATCCTTTTGGAGTCAATGTAAACAGTTTCTGAATCCAGTTATCCAAGCTGATTTTTAATTGTTTTATTTTAATGTAATCCTAGTAGACATTAATAAACATTAAAAACTCTTTTCTTTCTATGAAAAATAAAGCAATTTCATAATAAAAAGAATAACAATAATTAACATACTGAATATCATGATCTTCAATGAATGGTCAAACTGATTTTATTCCATGTAAATAAATATATGTTTGAAATTATCTATGACAACATTTATATAACTCTGCCCTGGTAAACATTGCCTCTTACCTTCTATCACCCCATTCACTAGCTCCTCTTGGTTTTACTTAACAAATATGTTTCAAATGCGTTCACTTTTCTCCATCTATTTCACTCTTGTCTCTTCTCTATGGCTATATGACTTCCCTTAACCTATTTTCCAGTGTTGGTCAAATTGCAAGGTAAAGGGCACAGCCTTCCAGATGGCTAAGCCTCCCCCAGGCTTTGGATCACTGCCAGAAGCTAAAGTCCTTTGACATACAGGAAGAGAAAAATTTGACACCAGACCACACTCACTTCTGACACCAACTGCAAGCTTGGTGAGTTTATTAGTCAAGTTTCTCCAGAAAAGCAATGCCAACAGAATGTTATAGGTACACAGGGATCCATTCACATAGAGATGAGACACAGAGAGAGAGACAGAGACAGAGACAAAAAGACAGAGAAACAAGAATGAGAATTTAATAAATCAGTTCACACAGTTGTGGACTCATGGCAGATCCAAAATCTGCAAGGTAGTCCAGCAGACTAAAAACCCAGGGAAGAATTTCGCTTTAAGGCCACCAGCAGTTTTCTAATAAAATTCCTGTTACTCAAAGGAGATCAACTGTGGTTCTATTAGATCTTGAACAGATTGTGTAAATCCCACCCACATTATAATAATGTATTCAAAATTCACCACTTTAAATGTTAATATCATGAAAAAGATACCCTCACAGAATCATCCAAAATAACATTTCACCAACCATCTGGGCACCATGACTCAGGTAAGTAGACACACAGCATTAACCATCACAAACGTTTCTCACTACTGACCTCATTTACTGAAAACTCTCACAGAACTCATGTAAACTGACTGCACCCACAGCTCCATTTATTATAAGGAAAGGATTCAAGATAGTAGCTGAAGAAAGGGACATATGAGTGGAGAAGCATCAGAGTTCTTGCAGAGAGTGTTAATTTCTTGGTGATGATGGGGGAAGAGTACGGTCACTCACTGAGCTCAGCTGCACTGTGGTCCAGGGTTCTATTTAACTTCAGTCTGTCAATGTGATTGGCTGATAAACTACCCAGAGGCTGAACTCAATTCTCTGGCCCTTTCTCTTCCTCAGACTGATATCAAATGGCACAAGGACATCACCACGTCACATCATCAATATAAACTGCCTGATATGGGTCATACTGTGTAAAACAAAAATGATTCTGTCACTCAGAAAGTGTTAGAAGATGAAGACAAAGGTCAAATCTATTTTTGAAGGCAACCCAACTCTTTTTTACACACTTGGTCATCTTATACAGACTCAGTTTCTTCTAATTAATCATATTATTTCTATACTGCAGCCACAATAATTTTCTTCATGGCCATAGATCATTTTCATAACAAAATAATACAGATAATTTTCTTCTCACTTTGAGTTTTCCCCAGCTTCTGTCTCTCTAAGGCAGTTGAAATCCTTTATCTCGGGACCCTTAAGGAGCTGATTGCTCAGCATAAGTTACTCTACCCTCTCTTCTTTGCTCAGTTAAATAATAATTAATATCTCTCGGGGCCAGGGATACAGCTCAATGGTTCTGGCACCTGTCTTGCAAGCGTAAGGGCCCGGGTTCGATCTTCAGTAACCACAAAACAATACTGGATGTGGAGACTCACCCCAGCAGCAATCAGTACCACATACCACAGTGCCGGGCATGGTGGCTCATGCCTATAATCCCAGCACTCGGGAGGCAGAGGCAGGAGGATTGCTGTGATGTGAGTTGGAGGATGAGCTCAGGGCCAGCCTGAACCACAAAAGCAAGACCTTGTCTCAAAAAACCTTAAAAAATTAATATCTCTCATTTCTTATTACTTGTACTTGCAGTTTTTTAATTATATAATTAAAAGTTTCTTTCCTGTAAAATCCACAGCTGTACAGGGAGAAATTTTGTTATTTTTGCTCCACATTATAGCTAACTCTTAGCATAGTATTTACCAAATAACAAATGTAAATAAGTAAATGCCAACTCCTGCAGTGAATGGTGAACATAAATTCAGACTGATCAGCAAGGCTCAGGAATTTGCTTTGCTGAATAGATTCATCCTCCCTTAACACTAACAGGACGTATTTGGGGAACACTGGAGGTGAAATCTGTATTAATACAAATGTTTAGTACAAAATACAGTGTGAGGAAAATGGCTACAGTGAGCTTGGCGATTTGATTGGTTTGAGAGCCAACTAGATGATCATGAGCACACAGTTCTGGATATTTCTCGGTCGGCCATGGGGACCGGACTTTAGAGAGTGTATCTAATGCCGAGTCCTCTCCGGTCCTCTCTGGCACCGTGCTCATTCTCTGCTTCCTGACGGTGAGGAGCTGAGAAACTCTGGTACATCATGTCCTTCAACTATGAAGTTCCTGTCGGCTGACAGTAGACTGAACCACCTGAAAACGTGAGCCAAAAAAAAAGTCTTCCTTGAAGTTGTGATGTCAGATATCTTGTCCCAGCAATAGTAAAACTGAGTATGATGACATTAAGAACTGTTCTATGCAAATAAAAATGACAAAGAGATGGACTCCTTTATAAATGACACTGATTTTGATCTTTCCCTCACTCAGGTCATAGAAAATATAAACAGCCTACAAAGCTTTATTCAAGCTCTTAGAACAGAACAACCCTTACTATCTTTAACTCTGATTTGAGTTAGCTTCTGTTCTGGACCACAGAGCTGACGCCGGAGGCACACAAGTCAACAACACCTCCGCCAACAGGAATCCACACTGGACAGGAATAATGAGTCTCGCTGATCACAGTGTCCGCTCATTATTTGTCTGCGTACACCCCAGTGTGCCATCTCACAACACACACGCAAAGACGGAGAAACCACAGTCTGGTTGTGTGTTTTCTTCTTTCTTTCCAACACAGATGTTTGGTAGCACTCGAGAGACAAAAAATAGCGCAGATACTGAGCCATGTTTATGTTTCTGTTTATCGTCCAGTGTATCTAATTGGTGCGAAGCCAGGGATTTTTCTAACCATAATGACAATTACTACTCTGGGTGATACTGTGTATGGCTTCTATGTTTCTAGTAAGGTAAGAAATTTTGCTTCTGGGAATTAGTGGATGAATGTAATCATTCTAGAAGCAACAACATGTATCAAAAAGAATCAAAATCAATATTTTTATGTGTCAGTTCTTTTCAGAAGAAAAAGGAAAATAATCAGAATTGGGATAAACAGGTAAAATTTGTATAAAAGCTGAAATTTCTAAATGCACATTTTTTTCAAAGATAAAAGAAAACAGAGAATAATGAATTTGTTCTTAGGCAGAAAACAAGTTAGGTTGTGCAGAACTCACAATACTCGGAAACACAAACTCATGAAGTCTTTAGTTGTCTCAAGACTTGATACTTAAAATTTCTTTCACTTTTTTTGGTTTTCCTCTTTTCAAGGAGGAAAAAATATTGAAATAGTAAGGCAGTCCAAAATAATAAAAATTTAAGTATACAGACACTTTTGGCATAAGCTAAATTAGGTAGTAGTATTACCAGAATGGCTGGAAATTATCCTTTTGTACACTTGACCTCTGCCAGAAGGCCAAGAAATGATAAAACTTACCCTTTCTCTGGTGAAAACCTCTCGTCTGCCCTTCAGGACTGTACCAGGCATGACTAGGTGGTGAAAAGTATCTTATTTTTATGACAATACACAAAGCATCAAAATGTTGTTATCCAACAATTCAAACTTAGTAATCTATGACAAGGACAATACCAAAAAAATTGTTCTAGCCCATTTTTATAGAAATCTTCACAAATCATAACATCTTGAAATGCTCTGTCCTTGTAAAGTGGATATCAGCACACTTATGCATACAAGTGCACAATATTTATTGTATCAGTGGAGAAAAGTAAGACATGACAGAAAAATACAAGAAGAGAGGATTTGAGCTTTTGCTAGAAATTTAAATTCCCCTTTAAAATCAGAAATTCCATCCTGCTTTTCTCTTGTAATTTTTTTTTTTAAATCTGGCTGATACTGACTTGGAAAATTTCAAGTGAACGTTATAGAACTTTATCACAGTGAAAAAAAAAAGGTATGGATGAGCATATGTTGTGAGCATATGTTGTGAACTTCTGTCACATTACTTACATAGTACATTGCCTTTATTATTTTGGTAACTTCTTAATTTGGTGTCCTATTAGAAGAATTAAAATTACTGGACATGTTTCTAGGCTTCCAAAGACTTTTTCAAGATTCCTGTTAATTTTAAGAATCAAAGTCTCTCCTATATTTCCCTTGGGAAGATTAAAATCATCCAAAGGAGAAAATGTACAGATTTATAGTTGAATATAAGTGTGATTTTAGTTTTTCTTAAGGATAGAGCTGTATTTCATTGTAGAAATGTACCTCTCTCTCTCCCGCTGTGTTCCTCTCTCTCCTTAGTTTTCTTCATAGAACATTGTCTACAATATAAAATTAGAGAGATCACAATTTCTGAACAATAAAATGATTCCCCTAGACCTTACATGTCATGGTTCAATTCCAAGTCCTTTCTGTCTCCCTATAAAGCTTTTACACTTGTACATCAGGTTTTCTCCAGCTGACTCATGCATCAGTTTATACCAAATCATGAATTAATGCTGCCATTTCTAATTTAAATTAGTGCTTAGAGATCTTAAACTTCACCTTTTCACTTAGTTCAGAAATCTCCTCTCCTAAAGAGGTAGCTAATTGGATATTCCCAAGGCATGCTAATAGAAAATGTCTGAGAACAGAAAATGGATCTGAACAGAGATGAGTTAGATAAACATAGTTGTATCAGAAAAGATCCCTGCTCACAAAAGAAGAGCTCTCCCTCTGTCAAAACTTCTGAAGCTGGGGGACTGGGTTTTTTATTCCTTTAGTCTTCATGCCTTCCTGGTTAAGTTTTAAGACATTTTTCTTTTCCATATCTAGAGCTTGTTATGAATCACTTTAAAGATCAAAGAGGAAAAGAAAACTGTCAGTGATTTGTCAAATACATCAGAAACTATAGAAAGTCCCAAGATGTGCATCAGTCTAAAGATTTCACAAAATTACTTCTCCAAAGTAACCACTTGCAGGTGAATGTTGGCTTTACTCAATCACCAAGAATCAACTTTATTGAATCAGTAGAAGCAGCTCTTCATTTTTTATTTCTTCTCAATCAGAATTTCATTAAGCTGTTCTTTAATGCTTTATGGCTTTGTTTGCTCTGGATTTACATTACTCAGCCATATCCCTTAAGCTTAAATAAGTTTATTTGTTCATGCTTTGAGTACTTTTCTCTGCTCTGCAGCAAGATAGGTGAAAATCAAGGGACACTCATTCATCTGTGAAGCCGTCAGTCTATCTATCATAACTTGAATATTGATTTTGAGGAGGTTGTGACATTCCCTAGGTGAGCATGTCAAGTTTGTTGACAGAGAGCGCTCGACTTAATTGGATATGATGTCTGTGTGGGAAGTGATGAAAGATGTCAGGGATGTAGAAGCTTGTTCTCCCAGTCTGTGCACAGTAGAGAGTAACAGTACGGCATCGTGTGCTGACCAAACTTCTTGTGCCTTGTCTTACTATTTCAGTATTTTTTCTCTTAAGGGCCTGGGAGCCATACAGTTATTCAGCCATGAGATGATTATGCATTAAAATAACTTGAAGCATGAAATATCAGATGGGGATAGTTATAAATGATTTGCCACATGAGTAATAATTTTAATTTGGTCACTGAACTTCAGTGTAGTTTTACTCATCTGTAATATGGGAGTAAGGATCATCCTTCCTGTCATTAACAATTTCTTAGCAGTATTGTAAAGATTAATTTATGTTCTTAAATGGCTTTTCAAATGAAAAGAGCAGTGTAAATGTTAGTTTCTAAAGCCTAGCCCTTCCTGGCCAGAGCTGGCTTTGTCCCTGATTAACATTTAAAATGCTGTATGAGAAATTAAATTTGCTTGGACAATAGCAGAGCAATATTTCTAATCAGTGTAAAGTGGTAGTGAAAGGCAGTCCTCAGTGCTTTAACAAAAATAAAACAAAGAGGTTATTTAGGTTAATTTAACACATATATTGTTAAAATCATAACTTTGTCATTTATGAGTTTATGATGAAAAACTTAACTGGCTGCAACCTAACAAATTGCCTTGTATTGCATCAATAAGTTACAGAAATTAGCCTGAAACCACTTCTGATAATGTATGCAAATATATTCTGAGGGAACATTTTATAGTCTGATTCCTCAAGTTTTCATTTGGTCTGGATATATATTTAAATGATTGGTCACTAAGGTCTCTGGCTATTTCATATCAGGCAAAATTATAGTACACAGATTCACATAACTGTGAGTAAAAACAGAAGTAATTTCACTGTGTGCTGGAAACTCTTATTAAGCATTAAAATCACTGTGAGTTGAAGTCACCAACCAGGTGTGTTAAGAGTCTGACTGCTCTCCACTGCTTCTTGAGGGAGGGAAATGCTGGGTAGTTTTCTGCCTTCTTTGGGAATTTTACTTCCATGAAACCATGTTCTTCTGACTTTTCTCTTATCTACCTGTTCACTCACTCTTTTTCTTTTTTTTCCCCAAGATTCTGCTGCAACTGAATGAATTTTAAATCTTTTATCTTAGTACTTAAAGCACGTGACCCAAAACACCCCAGAATGGACTCAGTATGTCCATGCGACTCATAGTCTTGAACTCAGAAACAAAATGAGAGAACTTAAGCTCTTTTCCCTCTTCCTAGATCTGTTTTTCTCTCTCTCTCCCTCTCCATCTCTCTGTTTCTGTCTCTGTCTCTCTCTGTCTCTCTCTCTCAAGGAATGGCGACAAGATCCAGCATGTTGTCATCATTCTTGTATCTTACCAACGACTTACCAGATGTTTTTGAGACTTTATTAAACCATTAATTTCTGTGACAAAATCACACTGCATAAGCACTGTAAAGAAGGCATTATGAGAAGCAATGAACAAAAAAAAAGGATCCACTCCAAGACAACTCACTGTCTAGTGTGAGAAAAATACTTCAGGGAAATGAATAAGCAATAATCTAGTCTGGAGAGGGACGCAAGTAGACTGCTGTAACACTGAACCCGATGTCATCTGGAAACACGTCCATGCTTAAGTGATGGCTGGGTTTAAATCTGAAGATGGAATTGCTTCTAATATTTAACTACTACAAACTGTGCTACTGTGAACATGGACATGCGTATATCACTGTGGAATGATGTTTTCAATTCTTCCAGGAAGATTCCAACAAGCTGGCTTGGAAATAATCCAAATGCCCATCAAGTGATGAGAAGATAAGGAAGATGTGGGTTTCTTTATACAATGGGATATGACTGAGTCACAGAGGAAAAGAAGATATTTATAGCTAAATGGATGCACCTGGATGTCATACTCTTAAGTGGAATAAATTGTATACAAATGTGTAAATATTACATTGTTTCTCTGGTGTAAGAAATTGAAAGTGTTAAAAAAAAATAAAAAGGAGGGCCGGGGAGTTAGCTCAGTGGTTCTGGCGCCTGTCTTGCAAGCGCAGGGCCCGGGTTCGATTCCCCGGTAACCACATAACAATACTGGGTGTGGAGATCCACACCCAGCAGCAATCAGTACCACATACCACAGTGCCGGGCGTGGTGGCTCACACCTGTAATCCCAGCACTCGGGAGGCAGAGGCAGGAGGATTGTGATGTGAGTTTGAGGCTGAGCTCAGGGCCAGCCTGAACCACAAAAGTGAGACCCTGTCTCAAAAAACCTAAAAAAAAAAATAAATTAATTAAAAAAATAAATAAATAAAATAAAAAGGACTGAAATGTACAATAGAAAATGTGAATTAAGAGGAAAAAGTTTAAGTGGGAAAGGGTACTAGGAAGGAAGAAGGGGAAAGGAAGAAAGAGAAAAGGGGAAAAGCAAGAACAGAAAGATCAGCAAAGCTTTGATAAATATGTGGGGAAGAGAGTTGAATGGAGTGGAAGGGAAGGAAAGAGAACAAAATTAAGAATAATTTTTTGCGCTCTCAGGCTCCACCATCTCTATCCCTTTCTTCTTCCAGTATTTCAAACTTTACAGCAAACCACAAGCAATTAGCTGGTCTCAATTTCCCCCCTTTTAAAACTCCTACAATTTCTTATCAAAATACACTCAAGTCTCAGACTCTTTACTTTCCTTTCCTCTTTTCTTCTCTTGGAAAATTTTATTTTCTTCCCTAAATTATGTTGGCACTAGGAATAGAAACTCTGAAAAGCCATCTTGAATCTTCTCCAAGTTTGCTTGTTGATTCTCACTGCCACAGATGCACAAGGTTTCTCAGGAAAGGACAGAAGGGAAGGAAGGAGGACAAGAAATTTCAAGCACCTTCATTTATTTTCACTTCTGTAAGTGAAGAGGATATAACTATTTGACAGATATACTTCTTCCTGTAGCCAATAATCAGCCTCATTTCTTATCTGTTACAAAATTGGTGAGATGTTAAATCTGATTCAGAATAAGTTGATCACCTTTATAACACATCAGGAAATGGTCTTTTATGGTAACCAAATATTTCACTCTTCATTTAAACATTGGTATGGTCCTAAAGAAGATCTAAACATCATCAATTAATTACATTTCTCAAAGTAAATTGCTAAAATTTTATAGTTTTAAAAATATGATTCCTGCTTCAACCTATAATCTCAATTGACAGTGTGAATATTCTGACTCAAATTGTGTAGAAGTTGTTGTGCATTACTTCCTAGGTCAAGGAGATGTGTTAGAAATCAGAAGTGACCCTTACTTTGCACTAAATCTTCTTTTTATCCTCAAATCTCAGGGAGAACAAGAGTCTGAAAATCAGACAGAAACGGGAAAACAAAAGTGAAAATACTGTAGTCTAAATCGTTCATACAGTTAAACTTTATTTTTCAAAAGTCTGGTGAGATACCTTTTGGTATTTCTATTTTGTAGGAGAAAATTAAAATTTTAAGAGGTGATGATATCTTTCCAAAATGTATATTATCAGTTAAATAATTAAAGTATTATATGTGTTCATGCAGATTTCTGGTAATAATAAATGTTCTTTTTCTAGGCTTTCAGTATACCTTCTGTTATTTGGAGAAAAAGAAAGTCAAAAGTTTCAAACCATCCAGTGGGAGAGAAACATCCACCAACGTGAAGTATGAGGAAGAAATAGAGTCATTGAACCTGAGGTGGAAATTTTGTTCTGATCTTCACTGTCTTATCCTTGATGAACAAACTAGAAGTTGTCTATGTCCATCGCCTAACAAGTCCTTATCCTTCCTGGATAGAGGAATTTTGGGGTACCTGTCAGTTTTGACACTTGCACACCACCTGGACCCAGTTACTGAGGACTACTTTGGTGTTACTTTACTTTGTCTTGAATCATTCCATTGAGAATCCAATTTACAACACCTATTTGTCTGCCTCACGTCTGTCTCTTCCTCCTCCATACTGATTTGGTCAGATCGATCTATCTCTGTTATTCCTCCCTAGAAATGAGCAGTTGACAACTCCCTAGGGAAGTTGGAGCAAGCCAAGGACATCACGTTACCAGTTCTCTTGTTACCTTTGAGGAAATAAATGCCAAATGAGTTCCCACTCTCAAGGCCAGCCCTAAGTGCCTGCATTTTGCGGGTCAGTATGTTCTCCTTCAAAGGGAGATGATACTTTTATACTTGCTCTTTTCTAACTTTCATTCGATAATCTCAGTTTCTTATTTCACTGAGGAAATAAAGGCATCATTAGCGAGCTGCCATATTCTCCCACTACTAAATCCATCAGCCCAGTTGCATTTGTAGTCAGATACTTTCTTTTTTTTTTTTCCTTCAAAGTAGAACTTTTATTACCCTGTCAGAGCTAACTCACCATCCGTACACACATTTGTCACAGGTCACTTATGGACCATAGATGTTAGTTTTGCTCTTATGACCAGTCAACTTAATTTATTCAGACACAGAAATATATACATAGATATATAAATATGTGCATTCTTGTATTTACTCACTAAATACATAGACATAAATTATTTCATGCTTTAAAAATGCTTCTTAAATCCTCTATATGTGCTTCTTCCCTTTCCTATTTCATTTTAGGGAAAACTCTTGTATTTCTACTCCTCTCATTCTTCTTGTTGTTGTTTTGAAACAGAGCCTCACTTTGTAGTTCAAGCTGGCCCTGAGCACACTATGTAGCCCAAGCCAGCCTTGAACTGATAGCAACTCTCCTGTCTCAACCTCCCCAGTTCTGGGATTACAGGTGTGAGTCTCCACCCACTGCATTATGATATTTGGTTACTGGGAATCAAACTCAGGACCTTGTGCTTGCCAGGCAGATGTCAGAACCACTAAGCTAAATCCCTGGCCCTTCTCATTCCTTCTCAAATCTAATGCAATTAACTTTTTTTTTAAGGTTTTTTGAGACAAGGTCTCACTTTGTCTTTCAGGCTGGCCCTGAGCTCAGCCTCCAACTCACATCACAGCAATCCTCCTGCAACTGCCTCCCGAATGCTGGGATTACAGGTGTGAGCCACCACGCCCGGCACTGTGGTATGTGGTACTGGTTGCTGCTGGGCATGAGTCTCCATGCCCAGTATTGTATGTGGTTACCAGGGATCGAACCCCGGGTCCTTGCACTTGTAAGACAGGCGCCTGAACCACTGAGCTAACTCCCTGGCCCCGCAATTAACATTTTTATCCCCAATTCCTAAATGTTACTACAACAGTCAATAATAACTTTCACAGTGACTAAATACAATGGTTAATTTTAATCCGTTATCTATGTTTAAACTATCATATACATTTAATCTCTCAAATATTGTTAAAATCCATTTTTGTCACTTGATTTTACTCTTTTATTGATTATCTAAATATAATATTTATTCTACATTATTTTCCTATTTTATATCTTATTATTCTGATATCTAATTATTACCAGGTTACAAGGATCAGTCTGAACATTTTGTCTATCAGTAGTGGTGCTTTTTATCCAGTCTTGTGATTTTGATGATCAATCTAATGTTTAAAAATATTCAAGTTAGTATCTCCTACCACTATGTACTTCCTGAATTCCTGATTCATTTATCCAGCTGAATTTTCAATTTCCTCCTTCATATATAATATTCAAGACTATACCTTTCAAACTTAGCATAGGTACATTGTATCCCAAAACCTGTCTCTCCATCAGTATTTTCATCTCAGAAGACAACTTCCATTATCTTATTGTCTAGGCAACAATTTCATCTTTCTGATATATGCAGTCTCTATTGTAGCAGCAAATTCCACCACATTTACCTTAAAATAACTTGAGAAAAAGAATCACCCTCACCACCTTTATTGCCGTTGCCCTGGCCCAGGACCTCATGTCTCTCCTACATGGATGAATAGGCCACATGATGAATCTTGCCCGCTGTGCTCTTGCTCCCTTTCCTCCATGTGTACTGGTGTCAAACCGGGATTGTGAAATGGTCTTCCCTTGCTTAACCTCTCCTAGCACTTCTGACTCTTCTACAAGTAAAATCTTAATCTCTTCAAATGTCCACGGGGTCTAGTCCTACGAACGCTAATTTCAGAGTCAACCTCAGTCACTCCTTCTCAATAGTTTTGCAGTCCGATGCTCCTGCCGTCTCTCCAGTACTCTAGGGTGTCCTGCCCTCTCTGGAATTTTGCCTCTTTGGAATTTTGCCTTTCTGGGCCTTAGCCTCCTGGAATATCTTTCTCGGTGTGATATAATTTGGCATCCAATTTCTTATAAATACGAAGACCCTCAAGAGATATTTTCCTATAGACAGCCCAGTGCCATTTACTTTGTCATTTATTACTTAATAATGGTATTTTCCTCAACATTATTTTATTTTTTAATTGAAATCTTTATTGGTACCTTACATATATGCATCATGATTGCACTCCATAATGGGGATTTGTACCAGTATAAGACACAACTTAATTCTCGTTTTTTCCCATAAGCCTACCCACCCTACCACTCCCCATATACAAAAAATTTGTTTCGTTTCTTTTTTGTTATAATCTCATTATTTTTCCCCCTTCACCCTATTTAACTTTTGTGATTGCTACATCTTGGAAACAACTCAAGTGTCCATCAACTGGAGACTGGATAAAATGTCCATCAGTTGGAGAATGGATAAAAAAGCTGTGTTTCTTCTACAGAATGGAGTATTACTCTGCCATAAAAAATGATAAGTTTGAATCATTTCTACTTAAATGGATAAACCTTGAGGATATCCTCATAAGACAAATAAATAGATCACAGATAGGTACATATTGCATCTTTTCTCTGGTATGAGAAAATGAAGATGTTAATGAGTCCTAGAATTGTATGTTATATATTGTGAAACATTATTTTATTTTCATTCTTTCAACAATACTTTGAAATCATCATGACAATATTTATTTTTTATTTTTGTTCTCTATGATACTTACTATCTTTGTCTTATATTTTGAACCCATAGCAACATATCTTACACAGCAGAGATGCAAAATAAGTAATACTGAATGAATTAACTATCCCTCTTTTAATAATACAAACATATTCAGAAGAGTGCTATTAACTAGAGTAAAAGAATATTGACTTTATCACATCAGTTTTGTCATAATGAATTCAAACTGCATTTTTAAAATTATATCAGATCCTTTGGGTGAGAGGAAATTTGGAAATAGCTCTCTTGACAATTCTGACATAAACATCTCCATCTCAGACTTTTGAAAGACTTGAGCTCTTCCCAGCTCCAAAGGGCATAATTGACTTCATGGAGCTTCATAGTCAGCGAAGATCTATTTTTGACAACACTTAGTAAGACAGGATGAGCCACAAGACTGTAGTTACTGTGAAACTTCAGAATAAACACTTACTGTCTTATAACTCAGCTGGGTGGGTGGAGGTAAGTGATGGCTCGGCTTCAAAGGCCTGACAAATTACCGCACAGCAAACTGCTGACATGGAGAGATCAGAATGAGCCTGCAGCATCTACAGAGTCCCAGTGGAAACTAAGATGCAAGGCTCAAGAAAGTGCATCTATGTAAATGTACTTAGTATAGAAGTTACAATTCTAGGTAAGAAAGTAGGTAGGAAATGCATATAGATTTTTGTTTCTCTGTTAATTTTGACTATGAATCCTCACTTCCCTTTTCATTAAAAACAATCATCTTTTTCCAGATTCACATGTTCCTCCATGAAACTGATTCTAAAATCTAGAGCCTTAAAATAACGTATTGGACTGATTTGTGTTGCTATGGTGAAATACCTGAGACTAGTGAATCGTATAGAGAAGACAGCAGCTACTCCCATGATACAAGGATCTCTCCCTGGGCCCACCTCCAAAAGTTCCTGTCCACTCTCCTATTACGTGTGGGAGAACAAGGCTCCAAACAGGAGATTCTGGAATTGAATAAGATCCAAACCAAAACACAAACTATGGGACAGGGTCAAACTTAAATTATCAGTTGAATTTGCTGCATGTATACATTAGAACTGGACAGATACTCACTAAGAATTAAATATCCTGGTGTAAACACCTCTTTATTTTCTCTCAGAGTTAACATCTTCAGTCTTGCAATTCTTCAGCCCATTTGATAATCAGGTAATATTTTACTTGGTTAGTAAAATTTTTAATGCGTTGTATACAATCTTTCCTACTCTCATTTCCTTCCTTTCCAAATAGAGTTTGTGTGCTATGTACAGGTGTCTATCCAGACACATGGGTTCAGAACATTTGTGTCACCTGCTAGTGACAAATGACACTGTCACAATAGTAGACTAGTGCATACTGGGCAAATTATAAACAATAGAAACTTACTCTATGTTTGAGGCTGAGAAGTCCAAGATGGAGAAGCCATATCTGAAGAGGGTTTTGAAGCTGTTTCACAGAAGAATGAAAAGGCAAGTGAGCACACAGGTGTATGAGAAGCAGAAGCAAGAACAAGCAGAGGGGAGAACTCATGGTTTGAGAAATATTCTCCCATGATCACTAAGCACTATTGATGAGGCCTCTGCTCCCCACCTTTAATTTTCCCTTTTAGGTCCCAACTTTCAATATTTTCAAGGTGATAATTAAACTTCAATCATTTTGAACCAGTTGAAGAGACCCTTCCAAACTGGTATATTGTTCTTGGATATGTATGTGCATGAGAGTGTGTGTGTAATAAGTTAAATTTATTTGGGGGAACTTGTGAACACACGTGAAATATCTTGAACATTCTCACGGCTGTTACACCCTCTCCCTGCTTGCCCCAAGCCCCTTCCTGTCTCCAGCAAATCTGTCCAAAATTTGTTTCCTAGTTCTTTCATTACTTTTTCACTTGTTTATGTTTGAATCTTCTCATACAAAGAAACCAGGCACTATTTAATTTTCTGTGTCTGCTTTATTTTACTTACTATCGTGGTCTCAAATTCCATCCATTCTGCAAGTGATATGACTGAATTCCTTTTGCCTAAACAGCAATCCACTGTGCATAGAAACATGATCTTTTTTAACTTCATCTGTTCTTCTTGCAGAATTCTTCATGTCTGGGTGAAATCCTGCCCACACATACATCCTGAAATCATGTCTTCTCAAGGACCCAACTCTCATCTGCCCCAGATCAGAAGTCTAATAGGATTCATAAACTTCTCATTTCAGCCTTGTTTCCTGACTCCAAGACCAGAGAGACTCACAAATCTAAGATAGAAACAATTTTTTTCTACAGCCATCATCATTTGAGCATGTTTTTCTATAAAATGTGTTGTTATGACTCATGTGTTTTCCATTTCTTCTAACTCTACTCTTAGACTTTATTTGGAAAAGAAAGAAAATGTTCAAAGGGAAAAGAGGACTGGGAGAAAGATAGGGTAAAACAAAGAAGGAAAGAAAAAAAGTTGTTGGTAAAGAGGAAAAAATGGAAATGAAACTTGTCTATGACTTCTTTGAGGTAATAATCATTATCCTAAAATAGACAAGGAGGATGGACTGGGAAGATGGTAGGAAGTGCTAGAAAGGTAGTAACAACAGCAAGTGACTAACAAAACTTCTCAGATCACCATTATGCTACAAAGAAGAGCATAAAACATACAGCAATGATCATGGCATGCTCCGAGCCCTCAAATCTCCCCAAATAGTCCTTCCTCATGTAAATACCAGTACTTGCCCTACCATAACCTCATGTAGGGTTGAGATTTTCAGCACCTGAAAGCTGCATTGTTAAAGTAATGCCATAAAAGGCTTCTGTATGAAACTTACATAAATGTTATATAAATTATTCATTTATCTTCCAGGGAAATAACGACAGATGTTAAGAGTGTCATTGGGAGAGAATTAAGTCTTATGGTAGTATGGATGAGTGTTAGGTGGCCCTGTTGGGGAACTATTTTGGCACAAGCAGATCTTGTGTTGAAAATAGTATGCATAGCAGAACACGAGTTCATTTCTAGTTCTATAACCAAATATTGAAAAGGTTTGTATTAGTCAGCATGAGTAACACCAGTTTCTGTCAGTAAAAACCATTCTCCAAATTTTGGTCACTAGGCACAAGAAACACTATTTCCTACTCAAAGTAAGATATGGATGTTGCTGATTTTACAAGTGGTCAGTGAGCTTCAGAGGCACCAGCCATCACAGATGCCCCTTCTTCGGTGTCACTGTCACACACGCTATCACATGAGCAAAAAATTTTCACTCTTTCAGATCTGCCAATGCCAGACTTACCTTCTACCCTCCTGTCAGTGAATGAGATCACTTATCTGGAAACCCCAATTAAGAAAAACATCACCACCTTTTGAAGAAAATCTCCAATGAATACACAGCAGCTTCTCTGCCCCAGAACTTCTTTGACAAACTCTTTGTTAGACAGAAAATGAGGGCAGAGCCTTTAATAAAATTAGCTTCTGCTACTAGCAGCTGCGCCATAAAACTAAAGGCTAGTTTCCTAATGAATGAGACATTAATATGACTGATGACTAGTCATTTGCCTCGCCTGTCATTTCTACCCCTTGCTGATAATAACAACATCTTGGAATATGAAAGTATAATGGACAACAGTATGTCAATAACTGTTAAGTGTCAAAGAGATAGAAATCAGATAAAAAATAAAAATTCAGAATAGTAACTTAGGCTTGAATTTGTAAACCCTCAAACTAACCTGTCAGGAAAGTCCATGTCTTACAAAGAGGATAAATGTATTTTCAGAGATGTTTCACCATTTTTTATGAACTTCCTCATTGTGTCCAAACACCAACAACACAGCAGAAAACACAGAGGCACACATACACATTTGTGCTTATTCACAAACACACACACACACACACACACACACACACACACACACACACACACCCCAGAAGAGATAAAATGAAGGTTATAGGAAATAGAAATAGTAGAAGAAATTTTGAAAAAGAAACAGGTAAAAATAAGGTGACTGGTTTCTTAATATTACTCGATACCAACAAAATATTTAAGACAAAAGGTACATAGTGTTGGAGTTTTCAACAAACTCAGATGAAAAGTAAAACAGCAACGAATACAAAAAACTGAAGAGGTGATGTTATGCTATTCATGCTTGAATTCAAATTTAGCTTTTTAAATTGTATTGTTCTAATAGTTTTGACATTTAAAAAAATAAAGAACTTTCTCAAGCTAAGATATTTCCTGTTGTACTTATGGCACCCTGTGTGTTCAGTGACTATCATAATGCCATTAAGTCCCCTTCACCGACATGCAATTTTACCCTCTTACTGCCAGCTCTTAATGCAAGAAGTGCTTCAGGGAGCACAGGGCAGAGCCCAGGGACCTGGCAAAGAGCACTGCAATTCTTACAGTTACTCTTAACTGTTAATATCGTGTCATTAGGAAAATGACTTTCAATTAGTGTACCATTTATCCTCTTTGTTTTGTTTTTACAAGACCTATCTCTCAAATTCTCCATGTGGAAAATGCATTCTTTTAGTTAGAAATGTGTTAAAAAATTAATACCTGAAAAATAGCATTTTATCATATTGCTTTCATTATACGACACAACCAAGTATGTTGCTAGGCAACTAGCTATGGCTTTTGGAAAACCGCATACTTCATAATAGATTACTTTAGAGGTACTTTTTTTTTTCAAAACAAATAGAATAGACTTACCTAAAAGCATTCTTTTGAAATTCTATATAGAAGATGTGGTTTTTTGAAAGTCAAAATCTCTGAAAGTAAGAAAGAGGCACTCCTGTCATTTGGTGCAGGAGTTTGCAACAGTTTTCTTCTAGAGAGAAGACAGACACAGATGTTTTCTATTCACAAATCCAAACTGCTAAAGGAAACATTAACTATAAATTACTTATTGTATGCACTTTTTATTCAAATACCTGGTTAGTGAGGAAAGTAATCAATTGGAAGAAAATAAATAAATTTAAAATCAATTTTATTACACTGGGTAGAAGTTTATAATATGTAACATCCAGATTTTGATGCAAGTGTAAGTTTCTAGGAAATAGTGAACAAGTTATGTACAATTATAAAATGATATATATTAGCTGTGGAAGTTATGGGAAATACAGAAGTTTAAGTGAGAAAATATGTATCGTTAACTGTCAAAACCCAGAAAAGCTATACTTAATATTTTAGCATAAATCTTCAGACTTGTTTCTTCTAGAAGCATTATTTAAATTTGGGTTGTTAATTCTTATTTTTTTCCAAGTTGGTAGTCTATAATATATCTTATGAAATATATAATTTTCTGGGTTTTTAGGTTGATGCTATATTCTCATACATTTCCTTGTATATACCTTTTTTATAGATATTTTATTTGTGTGTATAATTTTTAAGATGCATTACTGAGTGAAAATTTTACCACATGCTTGTACAAAATTTGCTTAATTTTTCTACTAAACTTAAATGTTGTCAGCAATCTTTCATTATTATCATACTGTTACTATTACAGTTAATGTACTCAGGCATAAACATGATCAGTATCTCTGCAATTTCCTGAAGGTACCACCTGGAAGTTAATTTACTGAGCCAAAGAGAACACATTTTTAAGTCTAAACACTGAGTGTTCATATTTCTGAGTTAGTTTTCTGAAGCAATAACCAGAAACAGTTCACTTCCTTTAAAATATCCAACAATAATGAAAGAGAAGAGGTAGTACTGTGTCATTAACCTTAAATATTACTAAACCAAACATTTTGTCAGTTTAGGGGAAGGAATCCATTGCATTTGTGCTTTCAGTAAAATTAAATATAGTTTTTCTTTTATCTTTATTTTCCATGTTTGTTTCTGTATCCTTTCAGTATATTTCAGGTAAAGTATTCTTTCTTTTATTTTTCTAATTAAATTTGTAAGCTTTCAGTCCATGTTTATTGAGATACCACGTTTCATAGAGCCAAAATCAATTTGAAATATTTGCAGAGTAAAGACATGAAAGTACCAAGATGGAGGAAAAGGAAAATCTGAGCTTTTTATAGCTTATGCCAGTGACAGCTCTGTGTGGGAAGATCTGCAGCAGGATTTACATGTCAGAGCCCTTCTCATATTTAATTGTCCTCTCATCATCATTTCTCCTAATGGACACGTTCTTCTTCCTCTTTCTCCCAATTCTACCTCAAGGAAGGATCAGAAGATACAAAGTTTTCTTGTGTTTGAATCATCTAAGGAAAGAGGGTTATCAGTAACAAATGGCCTCCTCTTCAGACTGTTGTGTGTGAGAGACAAACCGTGAGGGTTTGATATCTTTAAAAAAGTCTGACTCTTTGTCGGTGGTGGTGTGCTGATTTCATTTGAAATCTTAAAGACTAGTCTGTCTTCTCACAGTAAAATTTTAAAGAGGAGCAGAATGCAAGGAGAAATTTACATAGTGTTGGAAGACCTCGTTGTTCTTTTTCATTAACATAAGTCATGAGCTAAGATTTTTAAGCATGAAACAGAAGTTACACTTTTTTTATATATATATATATATCCCTATGGATTGTCCAAGGCAAGGTAAGGGAAAAAAGTAATCATTTAACAAAAGGATCTTCAGTTCTTCTAAGAGAGGTTTGCAATCACCCAGAACAATTCAGAACCAGGCAAAGCTGAACACACTTATTTGTTTACTAATTGTGTGCACTCCCACATGGCATGGCTCTCTAACAGCTTTGACTCTGAGGTTCATAACAAAATTCAGTGTTCAAAGCTCTAAAACAAGTCTTAGAGATTCATATGTTTAATAATTTTCCTGGATATTCTAATATAGATTTATGCTTAGAAGCAAATACTTTGTTGTTTTAAAAGCTCAGAATCAAGTAATTAATGATCACTTAGTAACTTTTAGTATTAACTGAAAATGTGTGACCCTTGTTTTGGATTCTCACTGCTATTATTATAGATAGGTAAGCTAGACATCTTGCAGGCAGACAGGCTGGCCCTTGAGAAGCTCACAAGAAGAAGGAGAAAACTAGCCCTTCCAGATAGCAGTGACTGATAGCATCTCCTCCTGGGATGGAAGGTTAAGATCTTGATCCTCTCTGTCCCCAGGAACCAGTGATTGCAAATCCCCCAGGTAAAGGGGGATTCAAGTAATCTGCTTTTACAGGCTATGGAGTGGGTCTATTTTCAGGATCTTAACCCACCTCTCCAGGAAAGGTCTCCCAACTGAAAATCCTTCTGCACTTGTTACATGACTTCTCATTGGGTTCCCATTTAATTAGTATTACCTGAGTAACTATACTTGTTGCAATCTTATTGGTTGATCATGGTTTTGTCCATTTTGTGATTTCTCATTGTTCCAATGTTACCTAAGCCACTGTATTTGCAATGTTACTAGTTGACTGTAATTTTGTCCCAACTTAAACCCACCTCACCTCAAGATTTTGCTCTATAAAAGCCCACAAGGATCAGAGGTGGGTGGGTAACTCTTTCTAAGTCCCCCACCGTCTCTCTTAGGCAGAAGCTTTCTTTCTCAATAAAATGTTCCTACTCTTAACCTTGCCATTCCTAAAATTCATTCTTCAGTTTCAGAGAATATGAACTCACGTTTCAAGTACCTAACAGGTTGGGAGTCAGACTTATTCTCTTATATCATTTTTTGTTGAAATATCTTAATTTATTACAAATTACTAACAGTTTTCCTTCAAATCTTTCCTTGCAAAAATTTGTTTTCAAAGCTAAATTTTAATCATATTATTCTATTAACAGTACTTGTTTCTATGTAATATTTTTTGGTCTAATTTTTATATAATCAATTTCTGTTCTTGAGAAATAAACATTGAAGAATATGTCTATGTCTAATACATGATCTGTATGATATATGATCTGTCTCCATATAATTTTATTATGAACATGTGGAGCTGTATAATGTTCATATTCTTGAATATCAGAGAATACATTTGTCCTGTCTTTACAATAATTGGTGGATTGTATGGTTATATAATTCTTTCATCTTAATCCTGTTATTTTTCAAGTCTACTGAAGTACTGATTTCTATCTTTAGTGATCAGAAGAAAATAATAATGTCAAGTTATGCTTTTTATGCTTTCAAGTAATCTGCTTTTACAGGCTATGGAGTGGGTCTATTTTCACTAAAATTTCCTAATAGTCAATGATCAGTTTTTCTTATCTCAAGTATTTTCTTATGTTAGAAAACTTATATAAGTGTTCATTTGATAATTATTGGTCCAACTCCATTTCCTGTTCTTTGTTATTTTAATTCCAAATGCCAATTTTCATTGCCCAATATCCCTTGAATTTTAGTCTCCAAGTGACTTCTTCCCTGAAAAATATAATCATATGATTAGTTTCTCCTATCTTTGTAGGTAGATAAGTTAATTAGACATCTCCTAGGCAGAGCCTTGAGAAGCTCATATGGAAGACAGCCAAGAAGCCAATAGGAAGCCAATCAAGAGACATTCACTGAAGGCCAACATTATAAAAGGAAAAAATCTACCACACCCACATAGGATACATAGCACTGATTGATATTCTAAGTAGGTATAAATCACCTGGCCTGGAGACCAAGGTCTTAACTCACCTTTCCCAGGAACAATCCCTGACTAAAAATCTTTATACACTTGTTATGTGACTTGCTTCCCAATGGATCCCTATGTAATCAATATTACCTAAGTGATTATACTTGTTGTAATCTTATTGGTTGACTATGGTTTTGTCCCATTTTGAACCTGTCTCACCATGTGGCTTCATAGCCACACAAAACCCCTGGGTGAGTGGGTCACCCGCTTTTGTGTCCCCCTTTTCTCAGGCAGAAGCTTTCTTTCTCAACAAACTTTTCTTACTCTTAACCTCTCTTGTTCCCAGAATTCATTCTTCAATTTTTAGAGAATACAAACCTCATTCCAGATATCAAGTGGGTTGGGAGTTAAAATATTTCCCTTTGAGGGGGGATTACATACCCCTTGTATCACTATGACATAGTAATAAATACAGATTTGGTTTCTGTCCCAGTGTCTGACACAAAATTTCTAAACCTTTGTAATTTTCCATGTGATAGATGTTTCAAGAACATCATTTGTTATAATATTTGATCAATATACCCTCATTCTTAATACTAGAGCATGTAAGATCCTTGGAATTTCTGAAGTAATTAAACTGTGCTCATTTATTAAATGAGATAATTAGTGTTAGCAACCTTAGTAGCTTCAGGTTAACCTCCGATCACAAAAAAGACCAACAATAAATAGAAGGCTCAAACTTTCAACCACACACACCAAATTCCAGTTTCCAAGCATGGGAGGAAGGGGTTGGAAATTGAGTTAGGCATAATGGTCAAGGATTTCATCATCTTTGCCTATGTAATGAGCTTTTCCTAAAGCTTTATAAATGGGTGTTGGAGAGCTGCACATTGGTGAATAAAGCAGGAGGCTGACACACACTAATTCCACTTCTCCATGAAGGATGCTTCCTGATTTTGCCTGAATATAAGGACCTTTTTATCAGAGTTTTCCAATGCACCCTTTATAAAATGAACTGGTAATATAAGCAGTGTTTCTCTCAGTTTTATATGTTATAAAGACTCATCAAACCTGGAAAGTGGATTCTAGGAACCACAAATTCATGACCAACTCAGATAAAAGTGTGGTTAATGTGAGACCTGACATTTGAAGTGGGCTCGGGGGAGTCTTGCTCAACTGAGCTCTTAGCTTGTGGAGTCTGCATTGTGTGCTGCCATAGTGAGAACCAAATTAAACCACATGGCACCCATGTGATGTCTGCAGAAAACTAAAAAGAGCTTGGTGTATAGGGGTCAGGGGTAGAGATTTGTAGGGTGGATAGGGGAGTGGGAAAAATGATAATTAATTCATGTCACATCATATATTGGTACAAATTCTCAATGGTGAAAGTTACTCTGATGTGTATATATAATGTAGCAATAAAAATTTTAATTAAAAAATCACATATTCCATTTGGTGTTGAATAAAGGAAAGGTTTCCTTTTTGCTCCATTTAAAATTGTTTACAAAATAGTTTTCATATAAACATTTTCATTTCTAACATTAGACTTTTTCTTTTGAAATTTCAGTCTTCTAGATTTGTGAAAAAAAGAGGATTTTTTGGCTCTTCCCATTTTTTCAGTAAATATATTCCATACATGCTCTGTTTTAATAGTCTGCTTCCAATATTTTGCTCTCTAATCTTTCTAAAGTCATGTCATGGATGTGTAGCGTACTCAACCTTAATTTCTAAATTGTTTGGTTTTTGAGTAATGAATTCAATAGATATGCTGAATCTTGTATCTTACAAGTTTTTCTCTTTAAAAAATTAGATGGTCAGTCATAATCTCTAATTGTTGCCTAGGACAAATCAAAGGGAAAAAAAAACTTGAAAATTAATTTTCAAACTTCTAGTAAATTACATAAACTTCAAGTAATTACATAATTTTTTTGTGTCTGTATTGATTATTTCAGTGAATCTCCTCAAGAAAAAAATATTTAGTAATAATCTTTGAGAAAATTTGATCTTTTGATAGTAACAACAATAATGTTATAGGTAAAATAGGATGAGCTATGATAAATACTTCACCACTGCAAAATTTTTATGCACAGTTATCAGAGCTATTTTCAAGAATTTTTCAAGCCTGAATTCTATAACTCACAGGTCTTCTAAACAGAAAGTCAGATTTTACATGAAAGAGGTTGTTTACCTATGCTAACTTATTTGTATGTATAATTGAGTATTAATGCACTGCAAGTATTATCTTCTAATTACTCACTATTAAATTTTTTATTAATCAGAAGGTCATATTACAAAGGCTGAGTACACTTAAAATGAGTCTCAGATGTGGTCAATAGGAAGAGATTTGTTTCCAAGATTTAGCAATCACAAACTTAGCTGCTACAAACATAGGTGCACATATGTCACTGTGATATGAGTCTTTTAATTCTTTTGTGTATATACATAGCTGAGCAATGGCCAGGTCAAATGGGACCTCCAATCCTAGCTTTTTGAGGAATCTCCAAACTGATCTCCACAGGGGTTGTACGAGCCTACAGCCCCACCAGCAGTGGGGAAGGGTTCCTTCTTCTCTGAAGCCTCACCAACATTTGTTGCTGGCTGATTCTGAAATGGCAGCCATTCTTTGTGGAGTGAGATGAAATCTCAGTGTTGTTTTCCTCTGCATCTCTTGAATGACTAATGATGTTGAGCATTTCTTCATATGCTTCTTAGCTGCTCCTATTTCTTCCTCTGAAAAACATCTGTTCATTTCAGATGCCCATTTTTGAAATGGGTCTTTAAATTTGGGTGGGCTGATTTTTTTGAGCTCTTTATATATTCTAGATAGTAACCCTTTGTCTGAGGAACAGCTGGTAAAGATTTTTTCTTACATTGTTGGTTGTCTTTTTGCTCTCTTGGTGGTTTCCTTTGCTATGCAGAAGCTTTTTAAAAGAATGAGGTCCTATTTGCTGATTTCTTCTGCCAATTCCTGTGCTATAGAGGTTTTGTTCAAGAAGTCTTTCCCTGAGTCAATGTCTTCAAGAGTTTTACCTAACCTGTTTTGCAGCAACTGAAGACTGGATAAAAAAGCTGTGGTTCTTCTATAGAGTGGAGTATTACTCTGCCATAAAAATGATAAGTTTGAATCATTTATACTTAAATGAACATACCTTGAGGATATCCTTATAAGTGAAATAAATAGGTCAAAAATAGGTAAATACATCTTTAGGTAACATCTTTTCTCTGGTATGAGAAAATAAAGAGTAAATGAGTTCTAGAATTGTATGTTATATACTGTGAAATAGAAAATATTCAAAGTGAAGTAGGGTGAAGGGGGAAAATAAAGAGATTATAACAAAAAAGAAAGGAAACAAAGTTTATGTATATGGGTAGTGGCAGGGTGGGTAGGGCTATGGGAAAAAAATGAGAATTAAGTTCTGTCTTATACTGGTACAAATTCCCACTGTGGAGTGCAATCATGATGTGTGTGTGTAATGTACCAATAAAGATTTCAATAAAAAAGAATTAAAAAGAAAGGAAGAGATCTGTGCATAATTTATGCCTGTGGCCAAGCTTTCTAATATTAATTATATATGCCAGAAACTGTCTGTATCTGTCCAGCTTCTCCAGAGAAACACCAAAAGCATGTCTCTATGAGTGTGTGTCTGTGTGCATGCCTGCATATGTGGGGGCGGGGTGTCAAGAGAGTTGTTTCAAGGACTTGTCCAATACCTCTGTAGAGACTGATGAGTCTCACATCTGTAGGGTAGGCCACCAGGCTGTAGCCCAAGGGAAGCAGATGGTATGGAGTGTCCAGAAGTGTTCTACTAAAAAGATACTCATTTTCTCAAGAAGGTTGGTCTTTTTGTTCTGTTTATTCCACTATGGAAAGCAGTTGGTTTTACTTAAAATTCATGAATTTAAATATTTATCCTCTAAATCCTCTTCCAAGTTAACAGAATGTTAACAATGACAAAGTGTCACAAAGGAAAAACCTGTCTGCAGTTCATGAAGCAGAGTACAAGATGGAAATGAATCAATAAGCAAAGGCAGGAATTTTTCCTGCCACACACACAAAAGAAAATATGCAGGTTGATTGCTGAAGGACGAGAGGGAAGACTGGAAAAGGAAAAGGCAATATTAGTTTCCTGTCAGTAGGATTTCATGATACTCTCTAGCCTAGTGGATTTTACTTTCCTAAGCCCAACAACTTTTTGGTGAACAACTTTTTGATGAACCCTAGTATACTGATGAGGAACCATGGTGTTTATAGATAGCAGAATGGATTAAGCTCAAGTCCTTGCAGTTTCAAGTTTGCGTAAAAAGTCATAAGTCACCAAACCTCCCTGGTACATGATTTCCCTCTGTCAAGGCACAAATAATAAATTCATGTCCTTCCCAGGGTTATTATAAAGATTTGAAAGATACTTCCCATAAGCTCTTGTTAATAAATAGTGACACTTCTTTATTGCAACAAGTGTGAACAGTTACACCCTGCTCATCATGTGTTCTTTGAAATAGGATAAATCATTGGACATGGAAGCACCTTAAGGACACATTCATCTGTTAAACACAAGAAAAGCATTAAAAGGGATAGGTCAGTTGTGCTGTTTTTATTTTCCAAGAGTTATTTTAAACCAAAATGTGTGGCAGTAAAAAAGAAACAAACACAAGGAAAGAAAAATGTAGGTGAAGGACAGACAATTTTAAAAATGTCTTCCTTAGTATGCTTAAACATCTCCTAGGATATTTCACTTAAATCTATACATTCTCTCACCACCATCTTCTACTAAATTTAAAGTAAATTTCTTCTGTGGTATACTACTAGATAACAAGGACTTACATCCCAAAGTATGACATCCTTAGCGGGAAGATTCCCAAAATTTATGAAATGGAGTAAAAATTTTGCTTAACATCATTTCACACCAAAAATAAAACTTTTGCATTATAAATTACTATAAATTATCAATGTGTGGATTAATGTACATACGTGTTTATAAAAAGGAATAGAAATTTTACATTAAGTCAAATCTGATCATGCTAAATTACCAAAGTAACAAAAAAGAGACAGCAATTTCAGCATGCAAAATTGAAGCTACATATATAATTAAAATGGGGAAATCATTAACAAATATATATAATATTTATAAACTTTTTCAGAAAATTGAGCTCTGCAGAGAACAAACAGTGAAAATAGACTTCTTATCTCTAGGAAACACATTTGTTAGGCTTAGAAACAAGATATAATTTATGTGTATCATTGCAGCAATGAAAAAATACAATTGCTACTTGAAAATGTCATTAAATTGCAAATAAATTATAATTAACTCTTGAGTTGATTATTTATCTCAGGGATTTGTTTTGGGGATGATTTGCATGTTCACATGATGGGTGGAATTGAGGGAGACAGTATTTCAACATCTTATCCTATTCGAAGGTAAAAATCACACCCAGAGGGGAAAAAAAAAATAAGGGGAAGAAGATGAGAGGAGGAAAGAAAAAATGTAACTGAGCTTGTTAAAAGCAGATCCAAAGCCAACACTATACAACCATTAACAGAAATGGGAGAGATTATTGTGATTTAGTTAAAAATGATAAACCATAGGGCTATGGGAAAAAATGAGAATTAAGTTGTGTCTTATACTGGTACGAATCCCCATTATGGAGTGCAATCACGATGTGTATATTTAATGTATCAATAAAACAGAACTCTAAAACAAAACAAAAACAAACAAACAAACAAACAAAAAACCGATAAACCAAGTCACAAAGTATAAAATGACCTGAGAGGTTACAGATGAAACCTCCAAAATGTTGATTTGATTTTAACAGAGCTGAAATCAAATGTTGTTTATTTTGCTTTTACTAGTAAATGTTTGCAAGTCATAACGATTACATTCATCTCAGGGAGTTAGTACAGACACAGAATACATCTTCATTCTTCCTTCACTCCCTTCCTTTGCTTTTCTTTCCCACCTTTCACCCACCTTCTCTTGATCTCTTCCCTTTTGTAACAAATACAATTTTTAAAATAGGTGATAATTATCTCTAATGAATTCCTCCTGATTCTAATTCATGGCAGGTTTCTATGCAAGTAAAATAATTGAAAACGTTTGTACTTTTACTGCTTATTTCATCTTCATCACATAACAAAATGGTTGCTTATTTCTAATAATTAATAAGTAAATTATACTGATGATATCCTGCCTTAAAAATAACTGTTACATGTCATTAGCATCCTTCTTTACAATGTGAAGAGAGTCCAGTGGGTCAAAACAGCTCTACTCCATTGTGATGAAAACACTGTGAAAAAATTAAGAGTATATGTGAAGAATTATAGAGATTAAGAGAAGAAATATAGGACTGCAAATTTAACTCAGTGACACCACACCTGCCTCACAAGACCAAGGCTCTGTATTCATTCCCTGGTAACCCCCCCCAAAAAAAATTAAGAAATATAAGGTAAAAACAGATTAAATTCTTCCTTTTAAATATAAGAAAAGAGATTTCTCAGGGCCGGGGATTTAGCTCAGTGGTTCCGGCGCCTGTCTTGCAAGCGCAAGGACCTGGGTTCGATCCCCGGTAACCACATAACAATACTGGGCATGGAGACTCACCCCAACAGCAACCAGCACCACATACCACAGTGCCTGGCGTGGTGGCTCACACCTGTAATCCCAGCAGTCGGGAGGCAGAGGCAGGAGCGTTTCTGTGATGTGAGTTTGAGGCTGAGCTCAGGGCCAGCTTGAACTACCAAGCGAGACCCT
>PVIR01005408.1:0-38951 GCA_004026965.1 Petromus typicus
ATAGAAAGGGAAAATACTGTCTGGGCTTCTAGACCCCTCAGTCTTATTTGTCCCACTGGCATAAGTGGGAGAAGATGCCGTGTAAGAAGCCCCACTGCTGCATTTGCGCAGGTAGTGGTGCCGCAGGTGGTCCATTGAATTAGATCCTGAGATGGACTTGGGTAAAAAAAAAAAATACCTATGGCAGAAAGAGAAGATAGAGAAGCAAATTTTTGCAAATAAATATTTCACACTAACATGTAGGACTGTTAAAGTATTTGCCAACATAAAAGGAAGCTCTAAAGCTTTAACTGACCTTTACTGGGCTGAATTGGATAGACCCCGCTTGCTGTACCTTGTGCATTCATTCAGAGCCAGCCACCTGGAAGACAAAAGCCTTTGCTTTCTGTAGCTGAGAAAACCTCTGAAGAAGCCAGAGATTAGGAGCAATAATCTGTTTTCTGCATGTGGGAAAAAATTTACTCCTTGAAGAAGGATTTGGTAGCTTATTTATGTGTCTATTACAGTCCACCCATTGTAGTCCTCAAATTTCCTTCTTTCTATATGTGTGCAGCAGACCCGCTGGGACTCTGCTAAGTCCTTTTCATTGAGGAAAACTTAGAAAAAAAAGAGGACATGTTGTAGCTGTCATTCTTGAAGTTAGGCTCAGGGAAGCAATTGGTGTTCATCTCTCTCCTGTATTCACCTCTCCAACCCCAGCCGCCTTTCTGCTGTCTTCTACAGTTTCCCTCATAGCAATATTTGAACAAGAATTCCTGAACGTGAATTCTTAGGAGTTTGAGTCCATTAGGGCCCCGAATGGTACATGGGCCCCGAGAATAGTGTCACCTTGGCCTGGTGCAACTGAGGCAGATCCTGAAGGGGCAATAGATGAAGGCTAATGCTGACCACCTTTCCTGCAGGTGAGCGGTGAGTCTTCCCTTGGAGGCAAAACCATGTAGTGAAATTTCATATTTGCCATAAGCTTTTAAGCATCTTTGACAAAATATGAGAAATGTACTTTATACCAGAATAATAGTTCACCTGTTAACCAGGGTGTTTTTTTCCTGTTTCATTTTTATTTTTAAAGTGAGACAAATTGTAATGAATTTTCATTTAATTTGAAATTTCTCTATAAAACCTCACATCTCTGGGTTAGTAGGGAAAGCAGAGCAGAAGCAACTGACCACCTGACTCTTTAATAGGTCTGAGTTTGTGCTTTCAGAGATGTTCAGTGAATTAAAGCACACAGACCACTTTTGGTGTTTTTCTTCATTCTTTGAAAAGGAGGTGTAAATTCTGTAACCAAAGCAACCTTGTTGAATGGTTTCTTGACAATAAAAGCCTCAAATGAGTCAATCATAAAGTGCTGGAAAAATCGGCTGAGTAAAAGGATCTGGTGGCAAATCATAGAAAGGAGAAGACAAATCCCCACAAAGGACAGTAAAAAGAGGCTCCACGTGGTAGAGACCATCCTCCAGGGGTGAAAATAATAAGAAATGACTTCATCCTCCATTAAACGGGCATCAGAACTAAGCAGGCTATTCAGAGGGTCTAATGTGCTGTTTAACTTCCCCATAGGAGGCTGTGCTCATGGTGAGCCACTCAGCAGATTCACCTTAATGTGGACATGCAGGCTTGCCGTCATGCGCATGAGCAGTTCTCCTTGTCTTAGCCTGTGTGAAGCCTATGGGGGGAAGAGTCCTGTGAACCAGCCAGTAGGGCTGAGCTATAGAAGATCAGTTTAACAATTCATAAACTTAAGTGCAATTAAGACAGTGCAGTGGTCTGCAATGATATGGACATGTATAAACACTTGGTATATCTCTCTATACAAACTTTACAGAATTAGTTCCTATGCAGTTCACAAGAAAACACAAATACAACATACACACAAGTGTGCATGTTGGCACATAAACTCATTTCTATTGAATGACATTTAATTAAAGAAATGCAAAATATAGAAATGAGCTAATCTCCAGGATGCTTTGCAATTGTGTTCACTTCCACTAGCTCAAATCAATGGCAGGTATTACAATATAGGAATTGTTACAATTTTAACAGGAATCGACCCATAGAAGCTTCTTCCACCTGTGAGAAATTGAGTCTTTAGAGCTAAGTGACGTGACTCAAATAAAATCAGTCAATTAATTTATGATTTAACCTGTTCTTGACCCCAGGAAGTCTAACTTTGTATTCACAGTGCTATCAAATGAATCTAAAGAGATCGTTCATTGATCCCACATAGACATATTCATGTGTGTCCTGCCGCATGTGTGAGCATTTGTATATGTGTAAGCAGTATTTTGGTTTCTACTTTCAGATTCCCTTTCCTTTTTCTCTTCAGAACATCATGTGCGTGCGGATGGTCCGCTCAGTGTGCACATGCACGTGAATGCGCGTCTGTTCTCGTCCCTTTGTCGGTTCACCCTCTTTTCCTTGTGTGGATATTGTAGCATTAACCTCATTCAGCTTCTGGTAAACCCAGTCTTGAAACAGTTTGAGTTTCTAACTCACGTGCCTGTTCTAATCGCAACGCCTGCCCAGGGAACATTTCAGCGTTCCAATAACACGGTTACCGTGGGCCATATCACCCCGTTCCCCTCAGACCCCCCTGTTCCCGTTCCCCTCGGGCCCCCTCTGCAGCTGACCTTTCCAGGGAGCCTGCCGGGTCTTCATTCAAGTGTTCCCAAAGCTCTGCTACAGCCCTGACCTTGGCAGCCTCGTGTCAGGGCCAGGCCCCTCTCCTCAGTAGCTATGCAGTTTGGTCCTCCTGGGCAGTGTGGGTTTCGCTGACCTCCCTGCTTTCCACTTCAGTCGTCTTTTCCTCCTCCCATTGTTTCTTTCCTCTCAGTCCGTGGAGTGCCTTGTTTCAGGACAAGCTCCAAGCTCCAAGCTCCACTCATCTCTCTTTCACTTTCTTCATTTAACTTCTCAATTGTGCTGACAGGATTTTTTTTTTCCTGTGTTAAAGCTGCACTTTGAAGACTGTTCTCAGCCTGCCTTTTAGTTCACGATTAGACAGGAGTGTATATCTTTTTTGTGATTACAGACTACTACTTTGTAACCTGAAATAAAACATCTATAGAGCAGTAACTGCTGTAAGCACTAGGGATGGGGCAGTGAGCGAGGTTCTTCGCCCCCGTCAGGGAGGCTCACCTTCCGGAGGGGAGGCAGAATAGAAACACTTGTGCATCTGCAGAAGTGCAGCAGTGACAGTGCTGCAGAGAAAAAGAAGCCAGCGGAGGAAACAGAACAGAAGCGAAGACACCAAGTTTTCAGTAGAGGGAGGAGCGCATCTGGTGGGCATTTGACATCGGGAGCAGACAGTTGTGAACTGAGAAAGGAGACTACCGATATGCAGGGACTGTGTGCCAGGCAGATGCAAAAACCTCCGCTTGGCCATAGATATGGTCACTGAAAACACAAACAAGGCCAGTGTGATCTGCGGAAGGGAGCAAGGGAAGAACGATAGAAAGCCGGAAAGGTGAAGAATGTGAGCGCCAGATCTTACATAGCCAGGGGAAAAAGATCTGAGAGAGACGCAGAGAAGAGCATAACGATTTGGTCTGAATTACGTTCTAAAAACTTCCGGCTGCTATGCAGAAATCTGACTTGCAGGGGAGGAACGGGCAAGAGTGTAAATGCGGGGAAGTCAGTTTACATGGCCACCGGGTTAAGATCTTTTTAAAAATCTTTTTGATTTTTGGAAAAATTTTTTAAAAATGGAGTGTGATCTCTTGAGTTGTAACAGTACAGCTTCTCCAAAGAGCGTAAATTCAAGGTCTATTTTGCTTCACTGTGACAGAAAGCGAGGAAGCAGGAAAGCAACAGCGACGCCGGTTTGGAGCCTGAGCAACAGAAAGATGGAAAAGCCACGGTGGCTCTCGGAAGCCAGGGCTGTGCTTGTGTGCTCCGCACGGTGGGTGGAGAGGAAAGTGGAGAGTTATGATTACATGTAAGTCTGAGATGCTAGATTTAGAAAATTCAGAAGCACAAAAAGATATTTTCATCTTCTTTTCAGTTTTCTAATTCAAAGGAAAATCATGATTAACATGGGATTTTTTTTCTCTGTTCTGAATGTGGGAACTTGTATTTTTGACTTAGCTTTACATCTACCTTAGTTTTTTTTTTTTAATTATCTTTATTGGTACATTAAATATACACATCATGATTGCACTCCATAATGGGGATTTGTACCAGTATAAGACACAACTTAATTCTCATTTTTTCCCATAGCCCCACCCACCCTACCACCCCCCCATATATATAAAATTTGTTTCCTTACTTTTTTGTTACAATCTCCACATTGTACATCTACCTTAGTTTTTAAAAACTGTGTCCTTTCAACTCATGCACAAAACTAGACGGATGTGTAAAGGGAGTTTTCTGAAAAGCTTCTCTTTATACAAAGTACCCAGCAAATTTTACACATAAAACTGAGAAGAACTGAGGGAGTGTAGGCCCTAAAAACTGCAAAAAGGAAGCCGTGAGTGCCATTTAGGGCCATTCTAGTCACAGAGGAGCCTCCTTCCACTCTCTGAGCTGCTGATGTTCAATACTAATGTGGGAAAAGACCGGGTTGGATCAGCTTCTTAAGAAACTCTGTGTCAATCTGAAGAGAAGGTAGCATTGATTTTTAGAAGCTTAAAAGCAGTGATGATTTACAGTTAGGCACGATTGCAAATTGCAGTTGCAATGGGCTGAAAAGGAAAGGACCAGCCTTACAGTTCAGTCATTGTCACTTCAGCACTATGTGACCTTAAAGTCACGTGGCCTCCGTGGAATTCATTTTCCACACATTTCAAGTACGTACAGTAGAACCACACATGCAGGATTTTTTCAAATATTCTTTGGAATTATATGGAAAAACTTTCAGAGCAATACAACAGCAAGCATATACATTTCATTTTGAATTATAGTTATCTGTTAGAAATATCAGAGAGAAATGCTTTATGGATAACAAAAGATTCAAGGAAAATGTTGATTTATACAGAAAAGAAACTTTTCTAACTTTAAAATTAATTCATTTTCTTTCTACAGTGGGCATTGATTAAGGCATGTTAAGTAAACCTTTCTATCAATCATGCATAACAAGAAATAAATCTGTGTTAACCTATACCAACAGCTACACTAAAAAATGTAAAATTGTTTCAATTTTTATTTATGAAATGTCTCATTCCAAGAAAATTCTGAAGGGATTCATAAAACAATGTCAGCCAGAATGATGTTGTTAAGACAGCTGATTTCAAGAGAAAATGAAGGTTGGGCCGGGAAGTTAGCTCAGTGGTTCCGGCATCTGTCTTGCAAGCGCAAGGACCCGGGTTTGATTCGCTGGTAACCACATACAATACTGGGCGTGGAGACTCACGCCCAGCAGCAACCAGCACCACATACCACAGTGCCGGGTGTGGTGGCTCATGCCTGAAATTCCAGCACTCGGGAGACAGGCAGGAGGATTGCTGTGATGTGAGTTTGAGGCTGAGCTCAGGGCCAGCCTGAACTACTAGGCAAGACCTTGTCTCAAAAAAAAAAAAAAAAGAGGAAAATGAAGGTAAAAAAGAAACCCGGGAGGTAATGCTAAGGGACCTCCCTAGGGGACATACAATTGCATTCTGAGCTTCTCAGAAGACAGAGCACAAAGGAAACGAACTGTGAGTCACACTGCCAAATTTTAAAAACAAAGCAATTTTCTACAGTGTAGGAATTTCTGTTGCTGTTGTTTTCTTTCCCTCAAAGAAGCAAATATGTGTAAGTAGATACATGAATAATTTAGCTGACTTTTCCTTCTCTTACTAAAATTTGAGTTACTTGCTTGGTAATGAGTCTCCAAATGGAGAATCTACTATGCACTCCATTGGTGCCAGAGGGATCACCTCTGACTTTTTTAATTCTTCAATAGCAATGTACTTTAGCAAAGCAGTTAATGACCTGGAAATTTATAATGAGTAAATTCAGGAAAGAGAAAGTCTTGAAACAGAAAAGGTATCAGATTGAAATTTACAACTGTGATTTTTAAATCTAACACCATTTTATATTACCAGTTTCATAAACCCAAAGCAAGAAAAATTCTGAGCTGCATTTTTTTCTTTTCTATTTTTTTTCTTTTTCTTTTCTTTTCTTTTCATTTTTTTTAGTTTTTTGAGACAGGGTCTTGCTTTGTAGTTCAGACTGATCCTGAACTCACCATGTAACTCACTTGAGCTCAAGGCAATCCTCCTGACTGCCTCCTGAGTGCTGGGATTATAGGCGCAAGCACCACACCCAGAATGGTGGTGTATGGTTATTGGGGGTCGAGCTTGGAAGCTTGCACTTGCTAGGCAGATGCTGCAACCACTGAACTAAATCTCTAGCTCTCTGAGCTGCATATTTTCATCTGAAAAATTCTGATTTTGAAATAGATGACATTTCATTTACTTTTCTAGCTGTGAGAATCTCAATTTGCAACTGTGCTCTACAATCAGATAAATAATTCAGGTTGTCTTGAAAGTAGAATATAATATTTAGGATGACAATGAGTTACCAAGGCATGAGAGAGAAAAGATAAAAATTATTCATTAAATGGATTAATTGTGGGATATTTTATGTTAACAAGTTTTGTGTGAAAATTTTAAGCATAGATTATTTTCTGTATTTCAACTCTTGTGAATGGTTCTCATATGCTTCTCAACTTGGAAACTATCCAGGTATGTGAAGCTAAAAAATCAAACTTTTCAAATGTTCACATACATCGCAAAGCTTAGGCAATCTCGGGTTCCCTAATTCTAGCTTAACAAAAGAAGAAAATTAGAAAATAAAGTTTTCAAAAAGTTATGTTTAGCAAACTTTTTCAAGGTGTCAAACATAGAAGATCCAGTAGTTACAAAACAAATTTAAGTCCATTTTTGTACTTTAATACATGTATTTATTTTTTATTAGTAGATTTATAAAATTTTTATGATTTTGTAGGGAAATAATATTTATAGAAATCATAATTAGAAAGTCCCAAGACATATAAATAAGACAATAAAAATAATTCCCAACCCACAATTATTAATTTAGTGAATTTTTCTCTAGCACTGTCTCTGTTTTACTTTGATAGTATAAAACATTTAAAGGATTTACTACAGTTACAAACTATGCTCAAAATTTTAGACAAAATGTCTCATTTAAAGTGTGAGTGTATACACATACACACATCTATACAGATATGTTTTTGTGTGTATACATATACTCTCTAGAAAGTCTGTATCTAATTAGCTTTATGACACCTTTACCCTGTGGCTGGCAAGAGATGACACTAGCACCACAGGTTCACCCTTCAGGCCAACTGGACCAGAGTCACTCTGTTAAACAAAATCAATCTGCTGATCATTTTAGAAAAAGCAAGTGGAAGTAAGAGGCAGAGAAGAAGTCAGACAGGGATCTGTGCTGGAGCTCGAGGCCATTTTCAGGCAGGGACACAGCTAATAAGCAGAGGAAAACTACCTGCAGGTAGAGACAAGAAAATGGAGGTGATACAGGGGAAGAAACAGAGACAAGAAACTAAGTAAGTTTGTGCTAAAGAAGAGAGAAGTGAACAGGAAAAAACAGTTGCTAGAGGCATTTCCAGTTGAAAGGAGATCTTACTGTTTTTTGCTCCAAGTAGAATGTAAAACTCTCAGTGTCTTTTCCCTAAATTTATCTTTAACTTAAGCTAATCTAAATGTGCTTCTGTTCTTAAGATACCACATTAATGTGCATTAATAATGACAAATGTGCTACGTGCAATGTATGATGCCAAGTGTTCCATGTGCACTCCTTATATATTTTTAAATCCTTATATCAACTATAAAAGGAACATATTACCTTAATTTTATATAAGAGGAAACTGAAACTTAAGTAGTTAGGCAGAAGCTACTAATTCCAAGTGGCAATTCACCCACTTCCTGTACCACAGACGTACGTACAGACTTATTTTTGCTTTGCTTTTGTCACTTCCTCAAACTCCATTAAAACAGCAGAAATGAATGTTTTTGAAAAGACATGTACACACCAGAATTAAGTGCAAAAACGGTAAAAAGCAGATGAACAAGTTGAATTGACTGAGTAAGTCCAAAAAATTTGAATCCATTTGAAAAGAGACTCCTCTAGAAAGTCTGTATCTAATTAGCTTTATGACACCTTTACTCTGTGGCTGGCAAGAGATGACACTAGCGTCAATCTAGAATCTTTCTCACAAGAGCAGAAGCTGCTCCTTCCCCTATGCAGAACCTTGGGGTTAGTGGGAGAGGGGTATGAGAGATACCAGCGCATTTAAGGTAAGGGCAGAAGCACCACATTAAAAGGAAATGTAGGTTCCATGCATATATTGGCTCTTCCCTATTTACTTAGTTGACTTCCAAAATCCTGGCAGTCACATTCTTCCACTTAAGACAAGAGTAAAGTTAAAATATACAAACTTTACAAATTCCCCAGTGACACAGTGCAGTCATTTCACAATACAAATGCCTAATCAACCAGCTTTCCCCACCTGCACATAGCTTCTAGCCAACTTTCTAATGCAACTAGAATACCAATAGCAAAATACAAGAATAGCAAAGATAGCAAAGAGAGCATAGAATAGCAAAAATACAAATGAAAACAAGCCAGTATCTTAGATGAAACTTTCTTAAACAATCAAAATTTTCTGATTGATGTAAATATGAATATATGAGATATATTCATGAGGTATGATCTATGAGAAAGTAGTTATATGGAGGAATAAAAAAATACTTTAAAGAAGTACATTCAAAGAGAAAAAAGGAAGAGTTCTTAGTAAAATATGATAGATAGAAGAAACAAAAAATCCAGTGGGAAAATTGGAATATAAAGTTGAAGAAATCTTATAGGAATTAAAACAAAACAAAACTACGGAAAATAAAGCAAAGAAAAAGAAAATTGGCGAGATGATACCATGAAATCTGGAAATGGGGATAACGGAAATGGAAGGGAAGAAATTATAACAGAAATAATTTGTGAACTTTTTCCCTAACTGAAGTACAGTATATTCAGAATAAAATGATTTACTGAGTTTTCATGATGTTGAATGAGAAATGATCTAAGACAAGGTACAATATTATGAAATTTCAGAATACTGAATGTTGAAATATAAAAAAGAGCCAAATAAAATATTCACATTTTGTCAACAGGATATGTAATCAATATGATAGCTAGATGGAGATAAAGATTATAAGCTTTTAATCCAGCTTACCTAGATTCTGATTCTAGCCTTTGTAATTATTGGCCCTCAAATCCTTGAAAGTATAGCAACCCTGGTCACAACTTGCTCATTTGTAAAATGAGGATTGATTAATGACATAAAACAGAATGATAGGCTTGAATAGATATGTATCTATTCAAGATACACCACTGATACACCATGCCAAGAAAATGTTAGCCTTTGACTCTCTGAATTAGACCATATGTAACTATGATTTTAAAAATTTAACAGTGAATTAAAAAAATAAGTATCACCTAAAAAATTAGAACAAAGGGGCCAGGGATTTAGCTCAGTGGTTCTGGTGCCTGCATTGCAAGTGTTAGGTCCCAGGCTCAGTCCCTGGTAACGACAAACTACAATTCTGGCTGTAGTGACTCACACCCACCAGCAATCAGCACCACATACCACAATGCCAGGTATAGTGGCTCATATCTGTAATCCCTGCACTTGGGAAGCAGAGGCAGGAGGATTGCTGAGTTTGAGGCTGAGTTCAAGACCAGCCTGAGCTACAAAGTGAGACCCTTCTCAAAAAAACTAAAAAAAAAATTAGAACAAAGTTAAATTAGTCGCCTGTTCAAAGTCACTGAACCTGAAAGTAGAAAAAGTGGGATTTACTGTCCTGTATCTATGTATAAATTTTTCATCTGACAGAGACAGATGGCACTAAACTATTTCTTAATTTATTTAAGCAATCTTCTATTGTTAACCATTGATGTTGTTTCATAAGTTTCAGTATTACTTAAGAAAAACCTCCTGATATCTTCAAAATCTAATATATGGACAAATCTCTCATGATGCATATTGTTGTTTTGTAGTTGCTGTCCCAGGTACTGAACTCAGGGTTTGACTCACTGTAGGAAAGGGTCCTACCACTAAGCTACACACCAGCTGTAATTATTTATTTTAGATAAATATTTAGAAGCATAACTCCTAGGTTAGAAGCAATAGCTATAAACTCTCAAAGTTTCTTTGTATGTATATATTCTCAAATTACTTTCCTGAAAAGTTGTGTGAAACACTCTCCTACCAGCAGTAGAGGAGAGTAGTTATCTTGTTATACCTTGCCTAGCATTAACCACTCATTTTTAATTTCATCATTTAATCTAAAGAAAATATAATTTTACTAATTTTAAAAGGAAAATTAGTTTCTATTAATACAACAGCTTAGTGGTCAGCAAATGATAGCCAGCCCCTACAGACTAAGCCAAGAAGGCCATCTTCAGTTGCATCCTGGGAACTTCAGTCTTCCATCAGGTGTTTGGAAGAAAATGTGTTATCACTTAAGATATACAATGTGCAATAGAGATTTTATTATTTTTCACCTCAAAAATTTTATAAAAGTTTTATTCTGAGTTGAAGGGAATGTATGGAAATAGAGTTTAGACACTGCCTTTCCTGTTATATGTAGTTATGTATTTATGACCATTTTAGATTTGTACAATGCTTCTTGCTGGAAAACATTCATTTAACATTCACTTTGCAAACACTTGAGTATATGTGATATTCTGGGATGTCTTATTTCCAAATATTTATTAAGTGTATCCAGTGTTCCATAATGTACTGCCTGCTGGGACATAGTGCTAAGCAAAATGGTCTCTGCCTTGAAAGCTCAGTCCTTGTCTACAGTATGCACAATAATTTTTCTAAGTCCAAGTAATCTCACCAGTTGAAGGCAAAAATTATTTCTAAAAATACAAATGTCTCTCCAGGATGAAAAATAATGGTAACTAACTCAGTTTTCTGATTGCGAGCCAAGATCCTAGTCTACTTAAAAATCACCAGACATAACTGAAGACTGGATAAAGAAGATGTGATTCTTTTATAGAATGGAGTATTAAGCAGCAATTAAAAATGATAAGATTGAGTCATTCATACTCAAATGGTTGTGCCTTGAGGACCTCTTCATATGTGAAATAAATAGATCACAGATGTGTGAATATCTTATCTTTTCTCTGGTATGAGAAAATGAAGATGTAAATGAGGTGTAGTATGCATAGATGATATTGTGAAATAGAAAAGGAAAAGAAGGTATAAGGGTAAATAACGAGGGGAAAATGTGACAGTAATAAAGAAAAAAGGAAACAAAGCTTATGTATTTAAGGTGTGGGGGATTGCAGGGCAGGGGGAAAGGGGAAAAAATGAGAATCAAGTCCTGTCATATTCTGGTAAAAACTCTAAATGTTGAATACAATGATAATGTGTATTCATAATGTACCAGATTTAAATTTTAATGTAAATTTTAATGTAAAGATTTAAATTTTAAAAACTTAGAATATTTAAACTAATGTTCAAGGCCATCATATGGTTATAATTAAGCATAGACTCAGAAATCATTTACTCTAAATTCTGTTCATAGAAATTAGTTGAGCTTCTCTTAATAGGAAATATTATGTTCCCAAATTCTGTTTTTCCTTTTTACATTCTCTGTAATATTTTTGTTGTTGTTGTAAGAGAAATCAGATCTTAAATCAGAGTACAAATAAGTGTTGTTATGTAGTCATCAGTGTTGTTATATACCCATTCCTGTTTATGAAGTACATTATTAGTGACAATTTCAAAAAACTGATGTAGGTCCTAGAGTATATTTTACATGCCAACATTTATGACATCTCCATGGTGAGAAGAAAAACGCTGCAGAATTTTCACATACCAGACCTAGACTATTCAGTGCTCTGCTTCTCAGCCTGGGCCACAATTGTCCTATTTGTCCACAGTTTCTGCAGAGGAACATGTCTTTTCCTTTAAAGGCAAGTAAAGAATTGTAATTTCATGAATGCAGGCTGAGAAGCTAATTTCAATCACAAGAAGTACAGATAAAGTGACTGTCACCCTTTGCACTCCTCCCACAGATCCCTGCATGGACTTGGTTTTCCTTTTAAATGACAGCTCATTGACTAGAGTGGAATCAGAGCATACAGTAGTACGGTGTTCAGAGTAAAATAGATTAATACTTAGTCCATGTCAAGTCAGCAACAGGATGGCTTTGTAAATATGGAGACATTATGACTCTAGACTCAACACTTGTGAACAGCAAGTCAAGAAATCATCCTCCGTGTGTCTCAAGTCAGAAGTAGTGTGCATTCCTTCATGCTTCACGGGACAACTAAGATACATCTTTCTGTTTTTCTAACCATGTTCCTATTCATATACTTCTTTTGTGGAGCATTAAGAAAATATACTATGAATAAGTCAGAAAAGCTTGAGTTTCAACCTGGCTCCTACTCCTTCACTATTTTGATTGGGCTCAAATTCTGTAAACTTCAGATTCTTCAAATGTAATGGGGTGCAAAGCTCAAGGAAGTAGACGAATCTGCATTCATAAAGTGAAGATCATGTGTGACAACTTCCAAAGAGTACAACAAAGCAAAAGGAAATTACAAATCAACTAACTACCCAATGGAGAAGTTGTATAAACCCTACCCTTCCATTAATGGCATTAGCAATGAGAGCAGGTGATTAGAAGTGTACTTTGTTCTATGATCCTCCTTCCAAAAACTAATCACAGCCTACTGAGAAAGGCTTGGAAATCCTAAACTGAAGGACATGATATAAAATACCTTGTGCAGTACAGCTAATGGAGGTGAAATTACTTCCATCTTTTCTTGCTGTGAATTACTACAACATGCTTGTTTATTACAGTTAGAGAATTATATATTGTTCAGAATATATATTTCCATGGCTTTGATCAGGTTTGGCCGTGTAACTTGCTTTGACAAATGGGATGTGTGTGGAAGTGTCACGTGCTCCTTCTGAGCTTCTCCCTCATGCTCGTCAAGTTCTCTTTTCCCCTGAAACCCCCGTGATGGCTTCTCCCATATTCAGCCTGGATCCCAGAGCGAAAGCAGTGATCTCCCTGTGGCAGCTGACCCAGAATAGATTGGTAGCAACATAAATGCTGCTGTTGTAAGTTGCTCCCACTCTAGGGCCAATTTATGAGAGCATAGCTTAGCTCACGCTGAGAACCCAGTGCTGCTGAAGTGATGAGGTTCATGCCTTTCCAAACCCTCTTTTCCCCCCCTCTTTTCATTCTTCCCCATATTCTCTCCTCTACCAACTTGGATTATGCTTTCTGATTTCTGAGTTTATCCTTACCTCAGCAACTATCTTTAAACTTGTAGCTCCTCATCTTGAATTTACTCTTAGCTGCTTCTAACATTTTTTTTTTTCTGGAGTTTTCAGAACTCAGATAAATCTCTTTGCCTTGCCCTTCACATCAGGCACCTTGGTGTCCGGATGGAAATAGATTATATGTAAGATCCAGAAACATTTTGCATGGAAAAAATAATGACCACAAGGGAAATCAGAGATGTTTTAAGAGATCTGGAGCTGATTAGAGTCTCTAAGCCTCCTACTTTCCTTTTGTGTTTAGCATCAGCTGTCTCCTGAATCTCTGCCCAGTTAGCAGCTGCAGGTCTGCTCCAGTCAGTGCGGCCAGTTCTGCACTTCCTGTGGACTCATCCACCTTCACGGACCTGCTTAGCTTCTAAAATGACTTAGAATGTCATCTACACTGTCTGTACCAGAGGCACAGGGAAATGAGCAGAAAGGATTCCTTTTAATCAAGTTGAATTCCATTTTCACATATCTGCAGCTACGATGGGGGCATAACACAGCCAGATTCCCAGCCTGCACAAAGCAAAATATGCAAGCAACTGTCTTTGCAGGAAGTGAACATACACAGTACAAAATCAGAAGGATCTTTGAAGAGGTGGTGCTGTCAGATGATGACAAAAGGAGCAGGTATTCTCAGGGTAGACACATTTCACATCAGCCTCAAGATTAATTCATTGGCACAGATAGCAAGTTGCTCACACTGTCATCAGGTAAACATAGGTACAATTTTTTTTCTAGCCCCTGGTAAAAAAGATTGAGGAGTTTGACTTTCCTTCTCAATTTTAATCTTCAAATTCATGTTGCCCTCCAAGGAAATAATTTATCACTCTCATCTGAAAACAGAGTATGTCTGCCCTGGATGAATCTCGCAGCATCTGGGGACAAAACTGAGGCATCAATCTGAAAGACATTTGATCGTTCAGGAATAGAGCATGTACTTCTTCTCTGAAAGGTTCTGTTGGTTCAGCTGTGCCAATAGGCACAGAGACTGTCAAATGATGCATGGGTGGAATAGTCCAGTGGGAGGAGGAATGTCATAGGGTTTCAGAAAAATGCAAAAGAAAAGTACATGCTTTTTATTTTCTAGAAGAGATTGTTGAATGGGATGCATTTTCTAGAACAAATACATATTTTACAGTAGTCCCCATGAACTGTGGTTCACTTTGTGGGTTTAAATTACTTGTAGTCAAGTGAGGTCTGAAAATAATAACTAGAAAACTCAATATTTTGTGAGAGGAAAACTGTACTCCTATAATTTTCTTATGATATATTGTTATGATTCTTTTATTATTAGTTATTGTTGTAATTATCTTAGTTTACCTAATTTATAAATTAAAGCTTATCATAGGCTTGTATGTATAGTAGAAAACATAGTATGTAGGTAATTTCTTGTTACCTATGGGATTTGGTTCCAGGACTTCCTGAAGATACCAAAATCTGAAAATAATACCTTTGAGGTAAAGACATAGTATCTGTCAGTAACCTCCAGCACCCTTCATGTACTTTAGATCAGCTTTCAGTTATTTTTCCTAATGCAACATAAATAACATGTAAATGGTTGTTATAATGTATTATTCAGGAAATAATGGCAAAGAAAAAGTATGTACCTCTTCAGCACAGATGGAATTTCTTGCCTCATATTTGGAATTTGTGGTTGGCTGAATCTACAGACTTGGCTGTGTCTCAGATTCCTTGAGCTGTTTGAGCCCAGAGAGAGCTCAGTATTATCATCTGTTTCAGGTATACATTGGGGGGTCTTGGAATGTATCCCTTGGAGAATAAGGGAAGATTGCTGCATAATTCATGTTCAGAGAGACAGAAATGTGTCCATTGTATATTGCTCCAGCTGAGCCTTAGACAAAATGCAGACAAATCTGATAAGTTTTATCTTAAATGCTATTAAGGCCCAGTAATAGTGAGAATTATTTAGTTTGTTTTTCTGTGCTGATGCTCAACTTAGGGCTTTGTTGATGCTGAGAGCACTTTACCACTGAGCTGTACCTCCAAACCTCTGTGGCTTCTAAAATCCTAACCAGGCAGTTTTCACAGTGTTTAAGCATGACACAGAATTTCTTCTTCCTTAAAGGCCAAGAAAGGGAGCCAAATGGGAAGTAATAGGGTACCCAGATGTGCTTTGCAGCCTTGCTTTATTTGGCAAAATTTTTTGCCTCATTGCTCCAAAATTTTTCCAATCTCACTATGGAAAACTTGATTGGTTGGCATATTTCTATGATTTCTGATTTCTTACTCACTTGGACTTTTAAAAAGATCATTTTTCTTTAAATTTATTGTATGTTAAATCTAGTTTAAAAATTTAAAGTAGTGAGCATCAATCTGCTGAACACTTTATCCTTTTTTTTAAATAAATCTCACAACAGTGTACACAGATTAAAAATTACATTTTTGAACATGACTTACATCATCTTCTTAAAGATACACAGGAAGGTCATGTATTAAATATTCTGATCATCATGTGCAATATCCAGGAAGAATAAATCAACAGAAACAATTAAAAATATGTCAAACATAATAAGAGGAACAATTACCCATCAAACAGATGCTTATCATCTTGACAATTTGAGACAGAACTTAAGCCTAGAATGTAATGCGAATTAATGAGGAAAAAGAAATACATTCTTGAAAGGTAGATCCCAATTCTTTTCCAATATATTGGTTCATATCTTTGAGCTTGACATGAGGCATTCATAAGATCTAAATTAAATATATTGGCTTCCTAACATACTGTAGTTATGAATAGATCATGCATGAAAATCATCATTTGAAAAACTTCAGTATTCAATATTAGCTCATTACTTAAAAATACAGGGCATGGACAAAGTACTAATGGCCAGTGATAGTTGTGTGAGCTCTGATGCAAGGCTCCATGGCCATGGCTAGCCAACATCTTTGAGCTGAGTGTGGAGGATTGAAGAATAAGCTTACATGGAGGGTAGTGAATCCCTACTTTTAGGAATGGCACTTTATATTTCTTGAAGACATTATTTTCTTGTATACTAAGCCTAGACTTCCAAGCAATTGTGGTTACCATATAAATTATATGGAAATAATAAATACTAAAGTAAATACATACATTAAAATGTTTTCTGGACCTTTGGATTAGACTATCTTATTAGTCATTTCACAGTACTGACCTATAAGTCTGTTTAAATATACATATTTTATCAGTAACTTGCTTCAATTTTGAATTATTTTTTTAAAAACTTGCTACCCTAATCATCCCCTCAAACAAAATCAGGATTTTTATACTTTCTACCAGTACTCCTAAGTAGTACTGTTTATTTGAACTTTAACTCTGTGTTCTTGTTTTATCAAGGTAGTGATCACTTCATTTTTCACCTCAGGAGCTTCTTCCCATTCATAGCACATGGTGTCTTCTGTGCTCTCTAGATGGAGTAACAAGTAATCAGCATGTCTGAGTGCAGTCTGTATGCCCTCTGCTGGGAGTGCTCGTGGCTGAGCCAGCGACGAGCCTAAGTCAGTGGTATCTTCTTTGTGAAGATACACTATAAAAAGTAATTGAATAATGATGATGAATTTATTTACATTTGTTATAATGTTGTGATGAAACACATATATCTTTAAACCAGATTTTTATTTTGTCCATAAAATTTGCTTCATGTAGTTGCTGATTTATAGTTAGAGACATTGGATTAACACTACAAGTGTCAAAGATGTGCGTTACAAGTTTCCCACGGTCTCTTCTACTTACAAGTTAAGAGACTTTAGGTTCTCCTAGTCTAAGGTGTTTGTGTTTGTGAGCTTTTTTTTTCCTACAAAATGATGACTTTCTTTTCTTTTTATTACTTTATGAGGTAAAAGCTTGCTGTTTTGTGCACTTTATTTTATCCTGGTTGTTATGTTCTGAACACTCAGCAAGTGATACATCAATCCAATGATACACTGTATTCACATCTGAGAGCTTGTCATACTTAGTAATTCTTATATTCCTTTATTACAGTCCATTCTTTTTAACAGTGGAAGAAAGAAAAGCATTTTTATTAAAGGAAATTTGGCTTTGTGTGGGCTCATTTTAAGCTTGAGACAAATTCTTTAAAAGTTTTAATATCATTTTTGGTAATTATTTCTATTTGTCATTGATTTTATTTTTATAAATAAACTGAATGAGATGCTGACTTGAGTTTCCCAAGAATGATTTGCATTTACTTCCTTGCTGTGTTAAGGTTATCAAGTGAGTAACTCCGAATTAGCAGTGCTATTACATTAAATATGAGGTGGAGCTTTAAAAAAAATACGTTAGTGGATAGTATACAATTGCATTCTAGAAAGACCAATGTCTTTCTTAAAATTGCATTCTAGAAAGACAAATGTCTTTCTTTGTTATAATGTTGTGATGAAACACATATATTTTTAAACTAGATTTTTATTTTGTCTGTAAAATTAGCTTCAAGTAGTTGCTGATTTATAGTTAGAGACATTGAATTAAAACTATAAGTGTCAAAGTGTCAAAACTTCTTTTGAATGAAAGGTGACAGATAAGGAGTAGAATCTGGAGGGAAATAAATGAAAGTATTTTTTTCTTTTTTAAAAATTGATTTTACTGGTACATTTTATACATACAGTATGACCACATTTAATATTGAGAACTTGCACCTGTACATGACACAGTTTGATTCTTATTTTTCCCTTTTCCCCAGCCTTCCCTACAACCCCTTTCCCCCATAAACATAAACTTCATTTCCTTTTCTTTACTATCAAGTTTTTCTTTTCCTTTTTTACTTTACCCTACCCACCCTTTCCCATTTCATTTTGCATATTTTCTTTCTATTTCACCTTACCTATCATATAATTTGGCATTCATTTACACCTATGGTTTTTCATACTAGAGAAAAGATACAGTTCTTACACATTAGTGTCCTATTTATTTCACTTATGAGTATGTCCTCAAGGTATATCCACTTGACCATAAAGGACTCAAATTTATCTTTCTTTATGACTGAGTAATATTCCATTTTATAGAGAAACCACATCTTCTTTATCCAGTCCTCCATTCATGGGCATTTGGATTGTCTTCAAGATTTAGCTATCAGAAACTGAGTGCTATAAACATGGGTGTACATATATGCTGTGTTATGATTCTTTCAACTCTTTAGTGTATCTACCTACCAGGGGAATAACACATCCTCATTTTTTAAGGAATCTCCACATTGATGTCCATAGTGCTTGCAACAGTCTACATTCCCACTAACAGTGGAGAAGTATTCCTTTCTCCCCACTGCCCCACCAGCACATGTTGTTAGTTGACTTCATGATAGCAGCCATTCTTTGTGGATTAAAATGAAATCTAAGTGTTGTTTTCATTGGCTTCTCTCAAATGACCAGTAATATTAAACATTTCTTCACATGTTTCTTTGCTGCTTTTATTTCTTCATCTGTAATATGTCTGTTCATTTCAGAGGCCTATTTTTGAATTGGGTCTTTAAATTTGGAGGGGTGATTTATTTTTAAGTTCTTTATTTACTTTAGACAGTAATCCCTTGTCTGAGAAAAAACTGGTAAAAATTTTTCTTTCCAATATTGTAGGTTGTCTTTTCACTCTGTTAGTGTTTTCTCTTGCTGTGCAGAAGCATGTTACTAAGATAAGATTCCAATTGTTGCTTTTTTCTGCAAGTTCCCATGCTGCTGAGGTTTTGTTCATTAAGTCTTTCTCTATGCCATTGTCGTCAAAAGTTCTTCCTAATCTGTTTTCCAGCAGGTTTAATGTTTCTCTTTTAATATTTAGCTGTCTAATCCACACTGATTTTAGTTTGGTGCATGGTGAAAGAGATAAATCTAGGTTTGATCTTTGGCAAATTGAAACTCAGTTTTTGCAGAGCCATTTGTTAATGAGGCTATCTTTTCTCCACTGAGGGTACTTGGCTTCTTTGCTGAAGATGAGATGACTTAGTATATCTGGAGTGGTTTCTGGATCACTGTTCAATATAAATCACTACAAATTTGCGGTTTTCAGTAAGAAGAAAAATGAGAAGGGTTAATCAAAAAGGAGAACTAGCTAAATAATATAGCAGAAGACAAAAGAGAGAAAATCAATAAGTAATTCTTAGAAGCCTTATTGGACTTTTATAAAAAGGGATCACATATTACTTCAAGAACATTTTCTGTACACTTTTTTTTTTGCTGTAACTTCCTCCTTCCATTGGCATAAAATTAAAAAAAAAGTCATCTATACACATACCTTACTTCTGGAAAATAATCACAAAAATATTGCCTTGATTTAAAAAGAATTCTAGTTTTTGAAAGGATGAAAAGAATAATTAGTGGAGATGAGATAAAAGAAAAACTTGGTGAGCAGAAAATAAGAACTTCCATTGTCCACAAAAAATATTTAATAGGAATCTCCAAACTGATCTCCACAGGGGTTATACGAGTCTACAGTCCCACCAACAGTGGAGAAGGGTTCCTTCTTCTCCGCAGCCTCGCCAACATTTGCTGTTGGCTGATTCTGAAATGGCTGCCATTCTATGTGGAGTGAGATGAAATCTCAGTGTTGTTTTCATCTGCATCTCTCAAATGACTAATGATGTTGAGCATTTCTTCATATGCTTCTTAGCTGCTCTTACTTCTTCCTCAAAAAGCTAAGACTGGAGGTCCCATTTGACCCGGCCATCACCCTGCTACGTATATACACACAAGAATTAAAAGACTCATATCACAGTGACATATGTGCACCCATATTTATAGCAGCTCAGGTTGTGATTGCTATGTCTTGGAAACAACCCAAGTGTCCATCAACTGGAGACTGGATAAAAAAGCTGTGGTTCTTCTACAGAATGGAGTATTACTCCACCATAAAAAATGATAAGTTTGAGTCATTTCTACTTAAATGGACATACCTTGAGGATATCCTCATAAGTGAAATAAATAGGGCACAGATAGGTACATATCGCATCTTTTCTCTGGTATGAGAAAATAAAGATATAAATGATTCCTAGAATTGTATGTTATATATTGTGAAATAGAAAATGCTCAAAGTAAAATAGGGTGAAGGGGGGAAAATAATGAGATTATAGCAAAAAAGAAAGGAAACAAATTTTATGTATATAGGAGGGTGGTAGGGTGGGTAGGGCTATGGGAATAAATGAGAATTAAGTTGTATCTTATACTGGTACAAATCCCCATTATGGAGTGCAATCATGATGCGTATATGTAATGTACCAATAAAGATTTCAATTAAAAAATATTTAATAGCTATCTCTCAGAGAGTAGGATGGTGATGAAAAGGAGTATTTTATTTCCTGGAGGTGTGGGAGGGTTGAATAATTTTACATCAGTCTTTAAAAATAGGATAAATTTTCGTGACATTGGGGTACAGTTATAAAATAGAAAAATATTTTTATTGTCATTTTAAAGTACAGAAACTGAGATGTCAAGAGTGTGAGTGACTTTCTGAAGGCCATCTGTGAGAGAAAAGTTGAATGGAGCCAACTCTAGACCTCGTGGTTGGAGTTCAGTTCATTCTGCACGCACACAGAGGTCAGAAGGGTTAACATCCGGCTGTTCACCTCTGTGATCCTGGGCCGCTATTGTCACATCTTCTTTTCCTTGTTTCTGTAAGGAAGGAAATATTAGTGGGTGTTTCTGAGAGGTAAACAGGCTACCATGCAAAACACAGAGGCTGAAACCCAGTAAATATTCAGTGGATTCTACAATTATTATTTGAAGAATAAAGTTTAATATTAGTGAACTTATTCGTGCTTTTTTATTCCCACCAATTCAGAAAGCACTTTATAAGTACATCTGAGAAGCATTTGTGAAGAATTGCCGAGTAGTATTTTAAAAAGCACTCTCCCACTTGTGATCTCATTGGCTCCGTTTCCATAGCAGGAAGCTGAGGCTTATGGAGAAGGAATTCACTCTAGGTCACAGCACTGTTGTTCTGAAGGTGGAGGCTTAAGATATGCTGTATCCATATTTCAGCTGCTCCTAAGGAGGGTGGTTACACTCTCTGTATTCCCATCAGTAAAAATCTTGCATACTACTAAAGTGTTCCAGACTTAGCTACTAACTTCTGATGACATATCCCTAACTTGGATGCTGTCTGGGTACTTTTGGGCAGATAGTTAGACATTAGTGGTCTGACAGATAAGGGGCTCCACAATAGCATACTTTGCCAATATAGTTAAATGAAGACCTCTATGTATGATACATTTATAATTACTGATTTGGTCTCAGACTCAAAAACACAAGTTTAGAGCAAGGTCTACAGCATTTCTCCTCACCATAGCCTATGTCTTAGTGATATCAGAAAAGTAAATATTCTTTACAGAACTTCCTCCCTTGGACTAGGGCCTGGTTGATACTAAACTATTTTTTTAAAAAGTTTCTGTCCTAAGTTTCTTACATGAGGGAACACTAATCATCTAAAAGGACAGAAAGATATTTTGCAACCCCAAAGTAACCTCTAATAAAATTCTCCAATATTTTGTTTTACTTCAATTTTATTTTTCTTTCTTTTGCTCTTCTTTGCATTACAGTCATAACATTTGAAATTTGATTGAATTGATACTTTTCTTTTCATGCAATATGTTTTTTATCTCTTCTTCATACATCAAGTAAACTTTTGTTCCATTAAGACCTTGCTCAAGCATTAATTATTGGATGAAGTTTTCCCTGACCTCTCCAGGCTCATTCTGCTAATTTTATTTTAACATGTGTATTGTTTTTATTATTGCAGCTGTACTGTCCTCTCACTTGAGTAACTGTGAGAATTCCTGGAATACTAGCAGACTTCTTAAATGTTGAATTCTTTGGCATTACAAGGATATAGCATTTCCTGTCTACTACTTTGCATTTTCCTTCTATTTACTCATTACAAATTTTCCTAGTTTCATAGGACCATTCTTTCACCTGTACATGCAGGAGCTATGAGTATTGCTTTGAAGTATTTCCTGCAAATTACTTTCAATGCAATTGCATAGATTGACAGTAAAAATAAATTCAACAATCTAGAGACAGTAGCTACAGCTTGAATCTGTCATGTGTCTCCTGTGTGTTGACCACTGTACGAAGCATCTCAGCATTATAGCAGTAGATAATCTCTTCCCAAAGCTGTTCACTCCCAAGTTTGCCATGTTGGCCCATATTAAGAACTTGAGATATATCAAGCATATTTTTAAGTTAACTGAAGTAACTTTTTAGTCACAAATCTATAATGAAAAGTAGCAATGCATAACATAGATTTGGTTTTAGGAATTTTTCTCATCTTTCTGGCTAGCTGATACTATATTTTTTTTCCAGTAGACTTTGTTGGCATACAATTTTTGTTCCTGACAAAATTCAAATGGAAAGGCAAACATTAAGCTATTTGTGAGTTGTTTGTAATGAAATACCTAGAAGTAAATTTATAGGAAGACAAAGATGATAGCAAGAGAGTGTATAAAATGTTTTAATAGTTAGGTAAAAGCTGAAGAAAATGAACGATTGCACAGGGCTTCGACCTAATAACTTAGGAATTATTGTTTAGGAGAGCAAAGTTAAGGTGTATTATCATGTAAAGATAGAATATTAAAATTTAGCTATTTCTAATAACTTTCAAAAACTTGTACATAATATAAAAGTAAATATATGTGACAATAAATATCAAAAGACTATCTGATAGAATCATTGTCGGAGATAACCAAATATTTAATGAGGGGCATAATTTAGTAAATTATGGTATTGGCAAGCATTGGACAATTACAAATAATGTTCTAGAACAATATATAGTTTCCAAGGTGTAGGGCAAGAAAAAATATGCATGATATAATGAGAAATCCAATTTCAAATTATAAAATAATATCTAATATGTGATCCTAGATTTGAGAAAAAATGCCTAAAAATGATCTAATCATGTCCCTGTGGTGGTTTAGGGAAAATAGCAACACTTTTTATAGTAAAATAAAATATTTTGCTTAGCTATATTGTTAGGTATGTTTTAAATTGCAGTTTAAGTCTTTATGAACTTTAAAGGAATTCCAGGCAAGTTATAAAAGTCCAGTGCATTTTATCTCATTACACTGGACATATGAAGAAAATTATATCTACATCCATCTCACTAAGAGCCCCAGTGAGGATTTTGCAAAAGGAGAAATTCAGTGTTGGGCCAAGGATCACTGTTTGCAAAACCCTGCAAAATGAGTTAACTTTAAGGGGCAAAAAAAAGAACTATGATAAAAGAAGGGAAAAAAAAAAAAAACAGAAACAAATGGGGATGGGAAGATCCAAGATAGATCCTGCACATGTACAAATTCCCATTCATCACTAAATCCCAGTGATGAATGTAACCATAATGTATTCCTAAAATGTACCAGTAAACTTAATGAATAAACAACTTTTCCAGTTATGTAAAGGACACCTCCGATAAGGTTGAAAATCGAGAAAATCTATTACAGGAGCTACACAGAAATGAATGATATGCAACATTAAGAAAGATTGAACATGTAAGCAAAATGCTCCATGCATGCCTTCAGTTCTAAGTCTGGGAAAATTAGTCAACCTAATCATGCCACTAGTACAAGCTCTAAAAAGTTAACTAAATTTTTTAAAAATTATTGCATAAGAACAGGTATTCATTATGACATTAAGTCAAATTGTAATGCAGTTCACTAAGCCTCTCTATAATTGTATTGTTCCTTCCTCCTTCTTGAACTCTGAAGGTGAGATTTCTGAGAGGTTTTTATATTTTCTCCTGTATTAGTTTAAGGAAATAGTCAGTTGGAGATGAAAATCTCCTCTCATAGCTCTTGTATTTTTATTTCTTTATTAAGCTTACTGTCAGTGGAATTATAAAACAGAAGAAAGTCTAACTTTCTACCAACTTTTAAAATGCCTGCTGCAAGCAAAATCAAAATTAACAAAAGAAACAACTTAGAAACAATACGGAGATCTCTGTGGTGCATTAACACGAGGAGGGTTGTAAATGCCACATGCAAATACCACATGACATTTACAAAGCACGTACTCTGTCTAATTCTTCTGTGAGCTAATGTGGTAATTACAGATTTGTACTTTCCAACAAAATCACCGTTGAGAATACTGCTGCCAGGACATTTTCAACCACAGCAGGAAAGCACAAAGAATTACTAAAGCTATCATCTACTAAGACACAAAGTACAGAGAAGGTTCATTCTGTAATACTGATTGGCTGATACTTTTCCTCCTGGAAAATGAATGTAAAAACTTGAGTACCCGTACAGAATAAATGTTCATATTTGCATCGACCTCTCTTATGTTTCATCTATCTATCTTTCTCTGTATTTTATCTTACTGGATCTTCAGTGTGACCTGCTGAGCACCAACTTTAGGATATATCTAGTTCATCATCAAAGACCATCCTTTAACAAGCAAAACCACATTCGACATAAGCTTTGTTTCCCACAAAGCTTATGCATATAAGCATTGGGGGTTTGGGGGGCAGGGGAATGGGAAAAAATGAGAATTAAGTTTTGTCAGGCACTGGTACAAACTCTCAATGTCAGTTGTGATCATAAAATGCGTATAAAATGTACCAATAAAATCAATTGTTAAAAAACACACTTGAAAACAGTTCTGGTAAATCAAACATAATGTGATAATGGAAATATTTCAATCCCATTCTGTACAATCCACCAGTCACTAGAACCCATAAAATGTGGTTAGCATAATGGACAAATAGATTTGAAAAATGTTTAGTAATTTTTATACATTTCCTCTATTTCTTCAGTCAAGACATTTTTATCTTCTTTTGACTTTTATTAGTACATGTTTGCCCTACATAATGATTACATTGATGGCACAGATACAGCATACATATCAATTTTTTCCTCTTCACCTCTTCTTTTTCTAGCACCATATTCTTTTATTTATTTTATGAGACCTTATTCAATTAATCATCATAAATACAGATTAAAAACCAGACTACCAGGCCAAAGACCACATAAAATATGGAAGGAAATTGTACTGTTATTTAAGTGGTTAAATTTGCCTATTCACTACTATTTTGGATAGTTCAGCTATAAATTAAACAGTTCATAGAATGACAGTGACGAAGTACAATCTGAGTCAAGAAGCTTCCTTTTCCTTTCCTACTACTCACATGTGAATAAATGCAGTTTATCTCCTTTTCATGGAATTAAGCCATCCACACGGATTGATTCTAGAGAAGGTGACTGCAAGATAGAAACAAGCTATTTGATATGCTGAAGATAGTCCCTTGATGATTAGAAGTATTAGTTTTATCTAAATATAGAAGTAAATCCAAAATGTGTAAGAATACATTAGGCGATAAGATCATGTTTCTTTTTTTCAATAGATGCTTCTGTGTACTAAAATGAGAAAGAAATCCAGCCATCAGAATTCTCTTGATATACAAAAATAAACATAAACGATTTTCTGTATTCTACTCTGGCCTATTATTTGTCTTAGACTAAACTTTGGCTATTGTAAATAACCAGTAAATGATAACACTATGAAAATCAGAAATGTCAAACTTTATTACTCTTTTAGGCAATGACTAGATTGGCATTTCACCCACTAATACATCCCATAGCTGTTAGGAAGTGGAGGCAGACAAAGGTGGGTCTCTGGCGTCACCTGGGGGAGGTGTATCTCCTTCCAGCTCCTTCCTTTTTCCTCTACATCCAGACTGCTGCTTCTCCTCCCCCTGTTCTTTCTACCATGTGGCTCCACATGAGAGCTGGCAGGTCATGGTCTGAAAATTTTGAAGTTGTGAGCCAAAATATACCTCTACTTTCTTTTAAAAATTGTTTTTTAATTGAAATTTTTATATATTATAGGTACACATTATGATCATATTCATCATTGAGAATTTGTACCTATACACGATGTATCTGGGTTCTCATTTTTCCCCATTCTCCTGCCCTCCCTTCAACCCCCATATACATTAGTTATTTATTCATTTTTTCCTTCTTATCTTCAGTTTTTCTTCCCCTCTTCCTTTTCCCCGGAGCCCCCTCCCTAGTTTCCCGTCCTCTTTGATGTTGTGAAATAGGAGGAAAACTCCTCCTTTAAGGTGTTCCTGTCCAGTGTCATGTTTCAAGATGAGAAAGTGATTGAGACACCTCCCGTTCATCTTTCCTGAGAAACACGGCCTCATGATTTCACAAAATCACAGCTAGGTAAGATGGTGACATTTCCTAGACCCTAGCAAGTAGGATCGGCCACTTGAGCAAATGCAGGCCAGTGAGACAGAGAAATAAAATTGTACAGCAGCATCTGAGAGATGGCCTTCGAGGCTCACTGGCATGAGTGCTGTCACTTTCCTACTTCCCACCTCTCCCTGGGACTCAGAAGTGAGGACCAGCACCCTAGCACTCATGTTGGACCACAGAATGAAGGCACACTAGGAATGACAAAAAGTGCTAGAAAGTGTTTGTCTTTAAATTTATGAACTTTTCATATTTATAGTAACTACCTTTGGACTTTTGTTACATAAGAGAATAAGCTACTATTAATGTAAATTTTTTTATCACTTAATGCTGAAGCTACCCCTTATAGATTACCATCCTATTTGGAGCTTCCGTTGAACTTTCCCGCCTGCATCTCAAGACAACACTGTGACTGGTTTGGTATATGTTTCCACACTTGTCCTACAGATTGACAAGCACCACAGAAAATTTGTAGTAGCAATAATAGAGGTTTCATTTCCATCAAAATGTCATTACCATTTTGTAGTGTACATATTGTTCTGCTAATGTTGAGTTAAGTATACTTTGAAGCATATGCATTGTGATGTAAAAGTATTATATTTAGCAAATTCAACTCAGAACGTTCCCTCAGTGACAGTTAAACATAATAGGATGCATATGACTGTTACAATAATAATAGTAATAATGATAACATTACAAGGCAATGCCTGGGGATGATGGCTTCTACTTTTCATGACTGTACAATAGTGATCCTGTTACTTTTCCCTCTTAGATTTGATACAGGTATCTTACTATATTGGCTTAATGAGAAAGTTGAATTTGCCCTCTCCGAAGAGTAATCAAGCTGGAAGGGGGAAAGTTCCTCTCAGGGAAGTTTAAATTGGAGTAATCTGCCACTTGCAAATGACTGTATTACAACCCTCTGATGACATAGGGCTCCATGAGAGACAACAGCAGCACACTTGCTGTGTCCTACAAACTCATTTCTGAGATGTACTGAGGAGATGCATGCCTTCCTGAAGTCATTACCTGGATGTATGTTTTATAGCAAGTGCATTGCATTTGACTTAATTTTCAGAACAGACTTGGACATAGCTAATTTAATCTTTTTTGTTGCATGATAAAGCTAACCATCCTGATGATTTTCTTTTCCCCCATTACTTTTCATTGGAATTTCTACAGAATTTTTGAACAATAAAATTTCAGTAGTGAAGTACCACAAGGCCTACTACATTCAAGTTCTCAGTACATTTTTGCATTAATTAAGGAGTGATGAAACTCTAATACAGTAAACTAGAGTATATGTGTCCAGTCAGGGAAAGTCATTTTTTTCTCATATATTGTCCAAAGTCCACCCTGTCATTTCTAAATTCAGCCTTTCTCTCTGTAGAAGAAAAGTGTGTTTCCTTTCTTTCCTTTGTTTTTAGAAGGCTATCAAACTATACTAGAGTCATATCATCATGTTTTCACAAAAAGCTTATATCACTTAATTGACTTAGGCTTTCTCCCCCTGGAGGGCTTCTTTCATATCCAAGGAATATCAATGACCCCAAGTCTAAAAGAAGATTCTCATTTACAGTTTATCTCTTATACTTTGCTACTAATTCAACCCCCATAATACCTTGGGGCTTATCTGCATCTTGAGTACATAGGGTGGCTCAATACTGCTTTTCTTTCAAGATCTAGGTCAACTCGAACGTTGCTTCTGGCTACTTGTTCCTTCAGGGTAATGGGACAGTTGCAGCCTGAATTACCTTTACTGTGTGTTGGGTGCTTTGCTACCCACTCCTCCTTGCAGAAGAAGTCAAGGGTCCTATTATAGTAGCAATAATCTGTATGAGGTGAGACATTAGTGCTTTCATCCATCATATAATTTCTGGGTCTTCATTGTCTCAAGCAGATTTTCAATACCAGTTACTTTACAGATATAAACTTCAGCAAGATTTTTAACTTCTTTAAGCTACTGACTCCCAATTTGGAAAATGGGGATATAATATATTGATAAAAAATAAAGGAGAAAATAAAACATATAGCAAATAATACTGTGTCTACTACACAGGCCACCTCTGATGGTTGACTATTATTATAATGATATGCATTATACAGAATAGAAACTGAGGCTCAAACAGATTAATTACTTTGACTGTTATTGGAGCCCAGTAAGAGATGGAGCCACAACTCAATTACATGTCTGCCCGAAGCAAGAATTTGGGGCTATATTGAAATTCAGTAGTGCTATGCTGCTTCAGTGAACGTTAAGTGATATCCTTTCATTGTTGAGCCCCGCGCAGAATGCAGTGAGACCTCAAAGGCTAACGGCTGCCTGACTGTCTGTCAGAGGTGATGGAAAACTGTCAGGAAGGTGCTCACTTTGCTCTGTTGACTGTAAGATTGGGGAAAGGTCTCCTGACACTCTGGGTCTGGAGGACTAGACAGTATGGGCAGTTGCTTGGTGCCTCTGACATTTTCATAGTCTTAGGAGCTTGCTACATTTCAGATCTATTCCCAGTCCTGTCCCTCTCCCTTCTCTTCATTCGTTCTCAGTCTGGTCTCCTCCTGCCCAACGTCTTGGCAGCTTGGAACAACTCCACACTGATCAGAGAAGTTTTTCTTCTGATCAGCTAAGTAGCAGAGTCACTTATGACTCTGAAAACTTGCAACCCATTTCAGGGTATCAGGTACTCCATGTCTGTGTTTATACCCACATCTCTCCTGGCTTGGGCCTATACTGTTTCTAGGAAGATGTAGGTGGAAGCACAAAACAGGTGATTCTGCCCACAACTGAAATGTTCCCTTTCTGTTACTGGAATTGGCTTGTGCTTAGCAGCTTTCCCCAGCCACAGCTTCTCTTCTTCTTAGCTCCCCTTGTCTGTCACCTCTACCCTCTGCAGCAGAGCCTCCCTAGAGTAAAGCTAACATGTGGCAGAGCCTGGGGTCAAACCCAGCTTTCTTATCATCTGCTAAATACCTGAGCTGGGGGTCTGCAAAGTGAATACATATTCAAGGTGATTCCCTGAGTCTTGGTAAGAAATTAGTAGAATATCTATATTTTAATTTATTTAAAATTTTAAGCCCATTTTAAGAAAATATTAATGTACCAGTGTACGGTAATGTATATGCAACATACAGATATATACATGAATATTGGACAGTACTGCTTTTTAAGAGACAATGATGCATAATATTAAAAAGAGTTAAGGACTGCTCTATGCTGGTGCTTGTGTTAGTCATCTTTCTATTCTTGTAACAAAATACCTGAAAGAATCAACTTGGGAAAAAGGAAATGTTTATTTTTGGATCACAGAACTGGAAGTTTCCATCGGTGACTTGGAGAACCTGTTGTTTTTAGGCCTCATGTGTTGGGACAGGGGCAGCACACTGGGGAAGAACATGGCAGGCCAAAACTATATGCTCTTTGGCTGAGGAAAGACAGAAAGAAAATTAGTGTGGCCTCCCTACCCACCCCTCAAGGCCAGACTCCAGTTTAACAGAACATCCCTGATAGGCCCCACCTGTTAAGGTTTTCACCACCTTGCACTAGCTCCAACCGGGGGACCTTTTATACATGAACCTTCATGGATGATGTAGGATCCAAATCTTAACAAAGCCCGATGGACACTAATGTGTATTTAAATCAGTTGGTGGTTTTTTTTAATGCAAATTCAGACTGAACACATTTAGTGCAGATAAAATTTTCCTGCTTATCAGACTCCAAAGTGATACTCAGGATCACACTTTGAGTAGCAAGGCTGTCCGTGCCACATGTTTTTCTGTTTCGTATTGTGGGACCAGGTGGAAATACAGGCATGTGTTACCATGCTTAGCTCAAAACTGAAAACCAGTACTTATTGAAACCAGTACTGTACCTCCATTTTATTATAATCAATAAGATGGATGCAAAATGAGGTTGAATATTATATTATTTTAAAGTCATCCATGGCCAAATTGTTCTATTTTAACACTTAGGGTAATATTCTAAATGGAAGAAAATATCAACAGCAAAGTGACTAAGAGACATGTTAGTGTTTGAGTTCCCAAAAGCAAGCATTTCAGAACCCCCCTTTCCTCCTCCTTTCCTGTCCAGCCTCTCAGCATTGTGTCCACTTTAGCAAGGCATTTCATTCCCAGGAGCCAACCCGAAGCTCACCCTGCCACTTGCGAATTCAGCCTTTCTCTCTCTCGGGCTCTGAGCACTAAGGGAGGTAATGGTTCTCCTGGTGGGGTCTGCAGCAGCTTCCTTCCAGCTAGTTCTGGGGAATGAATAGGGGTGCACGGTTTAACATAACTGACACCTGGGCTTGGTTACAGGTGTTGGAAGGCAGCTGGAGGGCTTGTGGCTAACTTTCCAGCTGTTGCAGTGCCAGGAGGAAAGCCTGGTGGGTGCCCTGTGCTCTGTGAATAGTTGGGATTTTGAATACCCAGACTTGGTGTGAAGGATGTCCCGGAGTCGCTGCAGAATGTAGGGGAGCCAAGTGCCCTGCTTTGGAAGCCGCGGTAGCCTCTTACAAAAAGGCTTTTTTATTTGGTTACTTTTTATTTTATTTTTAAAGCATCTTGCTATTTTATTTTGCAAGAAACAATGCTGTTGCTTTGATCTGACTGTTTCTTTCTTGGGAAGGAAAGGAATTCTTTCCACTGAAGTAAAATGACACATTTGTGAATGATCCTGTTTTGTAGCTGGAGGGATTTTAGAAACCCAGAAATGGTTTACAGAACAAAAATTTTTGATATTGTTACTCTGAAAAACCAAGTGTATAAGTATTTTCTATAGGTTATATGAAAAAAATCATAAAAAGGTTTTAGGAGTGTTAAATTCCTGACAAACCTACAGAAGTAAATATTTTCATGTAGTTTTAACCTCTCCTGCAGCTTTAAGCCATTTATGAATTTTCATTTTTAATATATAAACCAAACTAGTTCACACCATTCACTATTTAACTTAAATATTGTCTAATGAATTTATTACATACTTTATCAGAATATTTTTCTGTTTTGACTTCTAATATTATGCAAGTATCATTCTATTTAACTTCCAATCACTTTGTTGTTCTATATTTTTATAGTTACTTTGTATTTCCTTACTATTCCTTGTACAAATAGACTATCTCCTAGGCTCTGAAAATGCGGGCTGAATAGGCTGCTCTTACCCTCAAGAGCTCGTGCTTCATGTGTCAAGTTTTTAAATATCTACATACAAGAACTTCTTTCTCTAAATCATTACTTCTCTTGATTATACACTTCATCTGTTTTTCTACTTATTTCATTCACTGATAAAAACTATGATAAGAATATTCATAGACTTATCTTTACAGTATATTTTTTTCAATCTGCTCTAACACTTTCCCTCTAGAGAACTGGTGCAGCTCTGGATCCACTGACTGGACATCCCATCTGAGTTGGTCATTTTATTACAGACCAGGCATCAGAAGGTACCTCCATTGTAGTCAAGATTCAGAGCTCAGGGCTGGAGATTTTGCTCAGTGGTTCCAGCACCTGCCTTGGAAGCACAAAGGCCCAAGTTTGATCCCCAATAACCACATACAACAATATTGGGCATGGTGACTCATGCCCCCCAGCATTCAGTACCACATACCACAATGCAGGGCGCGGTGACTCACACCTGTAATCCCAGCACTCGAGAGGGCAAGAGGCAGGAGGATTGCTGAGCTTGAGGCAGAGTTCAGGACCGCCCTGAACTACAAAGTGAGACCCTGTCTCAAAAAACTAAAAAAAACAAAAGAGTTCAGCAGCTCTGTGGGTCAGTGATTTAATTATATTTACATAACTTGTGAAGGCTTTGTACCCTGCTATAGTTAGATGCTTCTAAACATCCTCCATTGGTTGCAAGAAAATCTACTGAAGGAGTTGAAATACTTATTCCAAATCCACTGATGGATAAACAAACCCAAACTCAAGTTTCTAGAGAAACATTTTGCTTAATTAGGAAGCACCCTTTACAGGTTTTATGGCACACAGTCAATAGTTTCTGGTAAATAAGTGAAGTCGGCACAGAACCTATGCCATGGTAGGGTCTCAGGGACATGGGAGGCCTGTCTGCATCACAAGAGGAGAATTCACCATTCATAGGAATTTCACAGATGGCTGCCCCTGTGTGGGATTAGGGGCGTTTTGGCTCTCTGTCATCAGAGACAATGAATACACTCAGCCTGACCCTGCTCCTAAAATAGAACAGGAAAGTTGATCTGTGTTCTGGGCTCAGCAAGGCATTTTCTTTGTCAGCCTTAGAGGTCTGTGGTCTCTTGCACTTGTATCCAAAGGCTTGGGCAGGAAATTCTCTCTGGGTTTACCAACTGGAGCATTCTACAAAGAGCCCTGCCTTGTCTCTGCTTTCAGCTTCTTTTTTAATTCCTGTTTCACTCTGTTGTTATAGTCAGTCTAGTTTCCCTTCTAGACTCTTAGCCACTTGAGAGCAAAGACCCATTATTTCCATATCTAATCTGATACTAATTAGCTGTCAGTGTCTGTGGATAGTGTGAATGTTGAACAAGCCTCTGGGAAGTAAGGTTTCAGCCTGCGAAGGCAAGAGCTAGATGACAGAGAGAGGGCCTCTGCAGATCCAAGGCAAAGTGAGATATGCAGTGCAGTGCAGTGCATGCTGGGAGCTGCTAGAAGAGAGCCAGAGAGAGTAGCAGTACTGGGGCAGAGCTCTGGGAAGAGTTTGGAGAAGTGCAGGAATCCTGCAGTGCTTTGGGAAGTTGAAGTTAGCGCTCAGTGGATTGAGGATCTCAGGAGGCCAGATGAGCGGAAGTCCAGGGAATGAGTAGCACAATGGCAATACATGCTGGAGAGGTTGGGACTTACTGCAGTCATCTCCACAGGAATAAATGGAACTATCTATTATTTGTGTTATTTGCTGGACATTAACTTAAAGAATCAATTAGGGATTTTCACAAACAAAATCGCAGTCAGTCCTTCAAAATAATAAAAATGACAGTCTTATCATGCCTGTTGTACACATGAAGAAATAGGCCCTCAGCAACATGACTGTAAACTTTACAGCTTCAAATTTAAGCTCATAGGCTGGGGTTGCACAATGAGAGTTGTTTTCAGTGCAACACACCTGCCTGAGCAACCCACCTGGTCTGTACCACTTGGAGCATAGGTAAAGTGTCTCCGTCCTGGGAACCAAGAGCACTTCTTAGCATTGGAGAAACTGCAGTGGCATCTCAGGGGCAATAGAGATCACATCCTGTTGATATCCAGCCTGTAGTAATCCAGAACTGTGGCTGAGGGCTCATCTACCCAGGAAGATAGCCTCTCTGTGAAGGTAACTCTTCTCCAAAAGAAGATGGGCATTTTTTCATAATCTAAGTTTTCTCAGTTTACCTTATGTTATTTGTTAGATTGAATTGATCACTCAGATGACATTCTTACCTTAAGGCTTGAATTACTCAACTTCCTATGCTAACAACATCAAGTTTTTCTTCATGTTATATTTACCCCTTCAGCAAAGACCGAAAAAACAACAACAATAACAAAAAACCCCCCAAAACCAAGTGTATTCAACAAGTGAAATTGACAGACTCCTTGCTCATTTCAAACTTTCCCGGTCACCCACTACTGTGCCAAGGTCTGTTCCTTAAATTAAGAATTTAGACTCTATTTTAAGGCTATCAGCATGGAAATACTTAAATCAGAATTAAACAATACTTAGTAAAACTTCAAATGATATGGTGGTAGTACTTCAGGGAAAGTTTGTCCTAGCGATACACTGGGACTCACATTGGAAATAATGGCTTGTTTTAGTGGCATCTTGAACTTTGAAGATGAGAAATATTTCAAGGATGGAAATGATGGGAAATAGTGGATCTTCATATCATGACTTCAAGAACTTCTGCTGTTCATTTGGTGTTAGAATTTAATAGTTAGTGTCTGTAATAGTCTGTGTCTCAGTCCTGACCTCTGCCACTTACACTGAGAAAGCCACTACTTGGTGCTTCAGCTTTCTCATCTGCAAAATAAAGATAATAATATTGACATCATAGGATTGTTCTTATGATTTGAAGTTATCCATATATCCAAAAGGTATCTGAGGCATTACCTAGTGTTCCATAAGCCTTGGCTTCTGTCTTTCTTCATTTCGGAGTTCTCTGACGTTTGTTTTCAGGACTACATTAGGATTGCTTATGTTAAGTGTCTAGCACATAGTAAATATTAAACATCAGTTTTCCTTCTACTTTCTCAAGAGAAACATCTTTTCTCAATTTAAAATAGAAAATAATATGCGTACAAAAGTGCTAGCTTAACAATTGCCTTTTCAGAAATTGCCATGATAAAGCTTGAGATATTTGTGAATTTATCAGGAAAACATTTGGCTCAAGTTTTGCTGAACAAAGTATTCTTGGTGCCCAACTTTTAAAAGTTATCAACTTCCCCAAATCGACATGGCAGTTTCGATGATACACTCAGTGAAGCTCGTGAAAAGCCTTATTTATAATGCCATCATTTCAAATAAAACAGTCCTATCAATGTCTATGAAGTTTTGCCGCACTCATTTCTTCCACCCACTCTCAAGACTTTAAAATCTGTAAGCTTGTCAAGAAACTGTTGTTTTTCATTTCACTTTGGAACTCTCCGTGATAATAAATGAGACGGCCTACATTAAAGGACATTTATAATAACAGTAATAAAACACTCGTACATTTGGAGACAACCCAGCTTTAAAAATGAATTTTGGCTATAAACTTATTCTTTCACATTAGCATATATTTTGAACAGGGGCTCTTACAAAAACATGCAAATGTTTTAGTGTGGGCAGTAATATTTTTTTAAAATAGACCATCTTTTAGAGCAATTTTGAGTTCACAGGAAAATTGAACGGAAGTTACAGAGATCTGCTGTGTATCCTCTTCCCCAACTGGTGCATAATGCCCTTACAAAGAGTATCCACAATGAAAATGTTATGTGGGTTACAGTGATGAGTCTATGCTGACATATCATGTACTCAAAGTGTACCTTAGGGTCCACTCTTGATACCACTCTTGGTGTTACACTTTACATGACTTTGAGTAGATTTGTTATAATATATATCAACCACACATTAGTACAGGTAATATAATGTTTTGTAGAATAATTTCACTGCCCTTAAAGTCACCCATACCCAGTCCAGTCTTCTTTCTATCTTCCCTCAAGTCCTGACAAACCCTGGAAATTTTACCCTCTGCATAGTTTTATCTTCCCATATAATATAATTGAAGTCAAATTATACAATATGCAGTATCTCAGGTTGGCTGCTTTGCACTTGAAAGTTCTCCACATCTCAAGTGCTTGTCTCCCTTGCTCAATACTTGTTTGTTTTTAGTGTTGATTAATATGGAATGTGTTATCTGTTTATGCTACAGTTTACTTATCCATTTGGCTGCTTAAGAACATTTTGGTTGCTTCCATCTTGGTTAATTTTTATGAATGAATCATCTATAGACTTTCATGTGCAGGTTTTTTGTGTGGACATAAATTTTTACCTCCTTTGCATAAATAATGAAGAATATGAGTTCCACATTGTATGGTAAGAGTAGATTTTGTTTTGTTTCTACCAAACATTCAAACAAGCATTAGAAACAGTGGTTCCTAAATACCTCGAAAGGACAGATACAGAATTTCTGAAATCGTTTCATGAGACCAGCACCATGTTTATGCCAAAGCCAGACAAAAATACAACAAAAAATCATCATGTGATTTCATGGCATGTGGTATCCTGCTTCCCACCCTGATGTTTGGTCTCACAACAGGCCCAAAAATTGTGCAGCTTAGAGGCAGAAAGTAACACAGACATGAAAAGAAGACCATTGAGACATTTGTGGATAATGTCATGCAGATAGAGAAGACACAAATGACGAAGCAATTTCTTCTCTTGAGAGAGTTTTGCATTGCTAGCCTAAGGAGAAAGAATCAAAGTATTATTTACTGAATCACAGGGTCCATTGCCAAATGAAAAGATTTTATAAAGGTATGGAGTTAAGAGATCATGAAATGAAACTCTTGAAACTTTGTTCCAAAATAAATCTTTTCTCCTTAAAGTTGTTTTACTCAGGCATTTTGTTCCAGAAACATAAAGTTGACTAATGCAGACATATATGACAAACACCTATCCAACATCATAATAAATGAGGAAAAGTTCAGGGCTTTTTCTCTACAACATGGAATAAAATAAGAATATTCACTTTTATTCAACATAGTTATGAAGTCAAATAATTAAGAATGAGAAAGAAATGAAGGCATTCAAAGGAGACATAAGTTTTTAGCACCTTTGAGTAAGTATTAAAGAGCATGATTGACACATTACATGGTAAGAGTTTCTTTCGTTTTGTAAGAAGCCACAGAAAGGTCTTCCAGTATAACTACACTGCCTCACATTAGCACTAGCAGAGAATGAGAATTTGTATTTCATCACATCCTTATCAGCATTTACTGTTGTCATTGCTCTGGAGTTAGATCACTCTCATAGATGTATAATGACATAGTGTGGGTGTCAGATTATCATTTTTCATAGATGATATGATTTTACATTCAAAAAAACCTAGAAAACCATGAGAACTAACAGATAACACAGGAAAATGGTAAGATTCAAAGTCAAAATACAGAAATCATTGTAAATCAGACTTGCTGAAAAAATTCAAGAAAGCAACCCTATTCACAGTAACTGCAAAAATAAAATACATAAGAATAAATTCATCTAAGGAAATGAATAATCACTAAAATGAAAATTACAAGAAACTGGTGAAATTGAAGAAAATTCAAAAAATGATTGTACCTACCTTCATGTATTGTAATGCATGTAGTACTTCAGGTGATTAACTGACTCAATGCAATCCTCATCAGGACAACAAAAAAAGGAATTCTTCACAGAACCAGTCAAAATAATCCTAAAATTTATGTAGATTCATGTAAGACCACAAATATACAAAGAGATAATGAACAATCCTATCATAATGCATAACCTCAAAATATACTTCAAAAATGTAGAAACCAAAGTGGCATTAAACGGGTAGAAAGTGTATAGGTCAATGAAAGAAAGGAGAGCCCAGAAATGAAGGCACACATCTATAACCGACTGGTCTTCGACCAACTTACCAAAAACTATATTACAGAAAGGGCTGTGTTGTCAGTAAATACAGATGGAAAAATTGGATGTCCATAGGCCTAGTACAGCTAGATCCTTAGTCCTCACCATAAACAAAATATAACTAAAAATGGATCAAAGACCTAAACAGAAGATATGAAATTAACAGAAGCCAAACACACATTAGTACAGGCAATAATTTTTTTGTGTGGAAGATCTAAAAAATATAAGCAAAAATAGCTAAGTGGTTTGATGTCAAACTCAGAAGCTTCTGCAAGCAAGTGAAACAACAAAACAGAACAACAGAGTGAAGACAAAGCTTGAAGAATAGGAGAAAATATTGACAAATTGCTCATCTGACAAATGGTTCATATGTGGAATATATAAGAAATACAGAAAAACTCAACAGCTGCAGCAAAATCCCACAGGTAATATCATTTAAAAACTGGACAGTGAACTGAATATTCTCAAAAGATGGAGGAAACTCATTATCTGCTACATTATTTAATTTGCCTATTAATTTTAGGAGTGATTTGGTGGAAATTTTAGGATCTTCTAAGAAAAGAATCATATCATCTGCAGATAATGGTAATTTGATGTATTTCTTTCATATAGATATATGTATATCTCTTCATATATATATATACATATCTCCTTTTTACATTTTGGCCTTGCCTTATTGTTATGGCTAATGTATTGACTACTATATCAAACAGGATTGGTAATGGTGGAAATCCATATATTGTTCCTGATTTCACAAAGAAAGCTGTCAGTATTTTTCAGTTTACTAGGATGTTAGTAGTAGTCATTTATCATAAATGGCTTTTATCAGATTGAGATAAGGTGATTGTATACCTAGTTTTTTCTGTTTTTATTTTTTATCATGAGTAGATGTTGACTTTTTTTGTTTCTATTGAGATAGTCATATATTTTTTCCTTGCCTTTGTTTATGTGGTGTATAAAATTTATTGATCTACATATGCTGAACCATCCTTGCATCCCTGAGATGAAGCCTGCTTGATCACAGTATACGCTCTTGTCAGTGATCTGTTGCATTCTGTCTGCCTGTACCATATAGAGGATTTTTCCATCATGTTCATTAAAGAGATCTGCCTAAGTTTCCCTTGTCAGTTGGATCATTGTCAAGTTTTACGATCAGTACAAGAATAGCTTCTAGGAATGACTTCGGAGTATTCCTTGTCTTTCACTTTCATTGAAGAGTTTAAAGACTATGAAATTCTTTTAGAATTCATCTATGAATCAATGATGTCCTTGGCTTTTCTCATTTGGTAGTTGTTTTTGTTTGTTTGTTTGTTTTTTACTGTTTAATTTTACCTGAGGCTTTCAATTGCCTGTTATTAGACTATTCTTGGTTTTTTAATGTTATTGTTTGTGT
>PVIR01005408.1:39051-72492 GCA_004026965.1 Petromus typicus
ATGTGGTACTGGTTGCTGCTGGGTGTGAGTCTCCACGCCCAGTATTGTATGTGGTTACTGGGGGATTGAACCCGGGCCCTTGCGCTTGCAAGACAGGCGCCGGAACCATTGAGCTAAATCCCCGGCCCTTAACTTCTCTGATTTTTATAATCAGCTTCCTTGTATTCTATTCTGATTTGAATCACTCTTGTTTTTTTATGACCTTGAGTTTCAACACTAGGTTATTTATTTGGGCCCACTCTGTTTGGACACACACAGCTATAAACTTTCCTGTCAGGACTGCTTTCATTGTGTCTGATAGGCTTTGGTATATTTTACTGGAATTATTATTTGCTTATAGAAACTGTCTAATTTTTTCCTTGATTTTTTTTCTGTGACTCACTGAATATTCAAAAGTGTATTGTTTAATTTTCATGTGTTTGCATAATTACTGTGGTTTTGTTTGGCATTAATTTCTAGTTTCATTGTACTATGGTCTGAAAATATGCGTGGGATAATTTTAATTCCTTTATATTTACTTAAGCATCTTTATGTGCTTATTTTGGGTCCATGTACTGTTGAGAAGTATGTAGACTGTTTTGTTGTTGAGTGGAACACTCTATAGATATCTATGGAGACCATTTGTTTGAAGATGTGATTCAACTCCTATTTCTTTGTTATTCTGTGTTTCTAGTTCATCTACTTGTGATAATGGGATACTGAACTCCCTTAATATTATTGTATTCATTTGCCTGATTTTTTAAATTCTCAATAGTGTTTCTTTTAGAAACTGAATGCACCAGTGTTTGATGCATATATATTTATGATGTTACTTCTTCCTGTTTCATTGCTCCCTTAGCTGATATGTAGTGAGATTCTTTTCCTCTTCTGATCAGTTTTGGCTTGAAGTCTGCTTTGTCTGAAAATGAGATGGCTGGTCCTGCTTGCTTGTAATATGATGCTGAAAAAATCAGATAGCTTGGTTTTGTTTTATTCAGAGAGAGAAAGTGTATAGTTTCTTGTAAATAAACATGCTGTTCAATGTGGGTTTTTGTATATTTTTATCAATTTGGGGAAATTCCTTTCTAATCCTAGTTTATCGATCATTTTCATTAATTGGTCCTAGCTTCTGTCAAATGCTTTTTCTGTACTTCCTACATAAGAGTGTGGCTTTTCTTCTCCAGTTTACTGATATAATAGATCTCCTGAATTGGTTTTCAAATGTTGACCCTCCTAGGTGTTGTTTACTCACCCACTCTGATAATTTCTTTTATTTGGTACATTCAAGCCAAGGGTGTAATTATATTTCTCATGTCTCTTAGTATTTTATATTTGTTGCATTGTTCTTTATTCCTGTCTTCTACTTTTTTCTTTTATATTTTAACTAAATATTTTAAATAATTTCATTTTCTGTCCTTTCCTATTTATTATTTAAAGTCATATTTCCTTTTTTAAACATTTTTAATTTCCTTACAGTTGGAAAGATGCATTAATAGCTAAGTCAAGTCCTATTTCAAATGACATTACATAAGCTCACCAATAGCTTAAGTACCATTTAATAGCATAATCCTATTCTTTTCTGTCCCTTATATTATTGTTGTTTTATATATATATATATATATATTTTTTTTTTCTACCTTGGGTGTGGTAAAAAGACCTTTAATGGTGCAGCAGTAAGGTATGAGGTGGGGGATGTTCTATAGTTCTGTAGCAAGGTTTTAGTCTTTCAGTGAGTTTATGCCTCTGGACTGTGAACCTCACAAGTGCTCCCAATTCTGTCTTACATTTTCTCTGTAAGTAGATATGCCCCTCCTCCCACAAGGAATATTTGAGCAACTGGTGTAGCATATTTCTCTTCCCCCAGGTCAGCTGGGCTCTGATGAAACTCCAACAGCTATAGTCTGGTTAAATTGTTTCTCCTGAAGACAGGCCTTATTAAGAAGAAAATGCTCTGGCATATTTTAAAATGTTTACTTTTGTCTTTTGCCTAATGGGATTCCTCTCTACTACATACTGTGTAAACTTGACTGAATTCCAAAAAAACTCCTAACAGTGCAAGCACACCTGTGACTAGATTGCTCTGGGTGGTTAAATAAAACTGAAGCTGTTGTCTTCGACCCTTGTGGAGCTGGAATTCAAGAAGAGGGGTGGAGGAAATGAAATAGAAAATTCTTATTTGGGAATTTATTTACACACACTGAAATCAAACTTTAAGGTCTTCCACTTGCAAAGAACTCTTTTAAATCCTTCTAGCTAACTTTGTGATGCTTTCACTTTTTTCTGAAAAAGTACTTGTCATGTTCTTTAAGTTTAAGGCCTCATAAACCCTGTGGGCCCTTCTACATGTCTCAGCTTCTACTTTAAGTTGTCTCCACCATAGATGCTTCTGCCTAATGGTTAAAACCGAGATTTTCAAGTTAACGGGCCTGGTAAGTTCACAGATTGTCTTGCTGGCCTCCTTTGAGATGACTACTCAAAATGAAGAAGTAGGAGTATCAAGTCTGAGCTGATTTCCCTCCTTCCCTTCCTGGATTCTGACTTTGCAGTTGTCCTCTTGTTCCAGCCTCTCTCCTGGCCTTCTCTCACTTTCCAGCAGAAGCTCTCTTAAGGAGAAGCTTCCCCAGATTTCACAGATGTTCTCTTTGCTCCATGCAGCTTAGACCTAGTGCTGGAGAAAGAAGAATGTCATTCAGAAGACAGTTACTTTTCTTTTCACAGTGCTCTCCCTGACTGGCCATGCCATCTATGTCCCACCGAAGTCCAAGGCCCCTTTGCCCTGTCAGTGTGGTCTCTTTGTGGCTTGATGTGAAAGAGAGAGACCTTGACAGACAGGACAGAATTACCCTCTAGGGAACTATCTTCATAAATCCTCCCTCCTTTTCCAAACTCTTGACCGTGTAGAGTCTCCTCATAGGACTTGTATTCTTTGAAAATCTATGTTTCTGCCAGTGTTTATCTTTGGAGTGTCTCAAGTGTCATATTGTGGTGGCTGAGTTATAATTTGTCTTACATTTCACACACTCAAAGGTATTCTCTCCACTTTTTTCAAAGTACTAATAGTCCAAAGCACATTCAAATTGCAGCATTGCATTTTGCAAATCTAAGTTATGTTCAGAGTCGCACAGAACAGGGTTAATTCTTCTTGGACTTGCTTGTGCTTTGTGGTAGACTGAGCAATGGCTTCCCATATACATATCTTGATCTCCAGAATCTGTGAGTGACACTTTCCACTACAAACAACACACAAAAAAGATTCAGTCAATTTGATTAAAATCTTGAGACTGAGTTATGAGCATAGATTATTCAGGTGGACTCTAATGTAATCACGAATGTTCTCATCAGAGGAGGCAGCAGGGATGTTTTTGTGATGAGGCAGAAGACACTGGAGTCATGCGCATTGGTGATAGACAAATCAGCCACAGGCCAAGAAATACCTTCCACGCTGGAAAAACCAAGGCCCTCCAGAGTCTCCAGAGAAAACTACTTTGCAGGCACCTCCATCTTAACTCAGTTAGTCTGATTTTGGACTTCTGACCTACAAAATTCTAAAAGAATAAGCATGTACTGCTTTAAGCCACTAAGTTTGTGATTTGTTTTTCACGGTAACCATGGGAAGTTACTGTACCCTTCAAATAGCCAGAGAGTCACACAATATCTTGAACCTGAGTAGAGAAGTCACTTTTCCTGAAGGATTCCGGTTAATGTTAAATGATACACAAAAAAATTCAGTGGTTCTTTCTGATGCTGTAGGGTCATCTGTTTATTCCTGTTCTAAAATGTTTTCTTATGAATTGTGCTTTGTGCGGCATTTTTTTTTATTGTCTTTGGGAGTTTTGTTTGTTTTGTTTTTGAGGCAGGGTCTCACTTTGTAATTCAGGCTGGCCCTGAGCTCACTATGTAGCCCAGGCCAGCCTGGAACTCACAACAATCCTCCTGCCTTTGCTTCCCAAGTGCTGGGATTACAGACGTGAGCCACCATGCCCAGCACTGTGGTATGTGGTACTGATTGCTGGTGGGCATGAGTCACTATGCCCAGCATTGTTGTATGTGGTTACTGGGGATCAAACCTGGGCCTTGCACTTGCAAGGCCAATGCCGGAACCATTGAGCTAAACCCTCGGCCCTGTGCTTTGTGTTTTGAGGAGGGCTTTCCCAAGTAAGACTAACAATTCATTTTCATCACATCAAATTTCTCTCCTGTGTAGTCACAGAGGCCTTCTACAGCTCTGAAAAAAATAAAGTAATCAAAAGTACTAAGCACCAATACATGGCTCTACTTTGGTAGCCAGTTTCAAAGTTCACTTGAAGTGAAAGTTATGTCTCTTGTTCGCAGAAGTTCAGCAGGCTGCATTACTGCCTTCTGCTGAAGAGCTTTAAATAATCTTGCCCAGCACTATTTTTGGTATCCAGGACAATAGATTATTATAGGCAAAAGAAAAAATTTAGGGCAGTACTCCAAAAATAGGGCATTTCATTTTGAAATGAATTATTTCTTACTTGGTCCCAGTGTAACTTACAAGGACAAAAACCTTCCCCAGGGGAGCAAGGCAAGGACCTTGATTTCATTTGGAAATAGCAAGTTCAGGTTTATTTTATTTAGCTTATTCCTTAAGGTTGATCAATTTCCTATGTCCACTCACATAACTCCACAGCTTTTAAAGTTCCCCCAATAACTAGTTACTATACAATTTCAGTTTAGCACCCTTAATATAGCTCTTCTTTCTTAGCAGACCCAAAAAGATAAACAGCATCTTTGTTCTCTGCACTGCCACAGAGATTGTATTATTTGTTTTAATAGATGTATACATTCATATACATATTACACTGTTTGAAACAAAGATATAATAACAACATAACAACTCTGTATTAATCAATATATGCTAAATACTTTTGTGGTTGGTTTTGATTTTTCAGTTTAAACAAGATACATTTCTTTCATTATTTAACTTCTCTCAGAAGAACAAATATAGCCAAATTCAAATCAGCCCATGTTTATGTACAATGTATTTTCAAGTAACATGTAAACATTGCCTACAAGAGTAGCACCACATGCTCCCTTTCTTAAGGTGCCTACTGGCAGGAAAAGAAAAGTATTCTAACAGAAAGATAGTGTAAGTTTGCATACAAAGACAGGGCATGGATGAGGGAACATTTCCTTCTATGTGGAGAGTACTTTCCATGGCTAAAGACAAGGAGTCAAAGTATGATTTCAAGAATCACAAGTATCACAAGTCAGATAAAGAGATTTTTTAACAATGATTTCTCAATTCTCAGTAAGGAAAAGAATAAGAAAATACATGAAAAACTGTTCAACATCTCTGGCCATTAAAGAAATGCAAATTAAAACAAGACTGAGATTCCACTTTTCTCCAGATAGAATGGCTATCATCAAGATATCAAATAATAACATATTGATGAGGTTTCAGAGGAAAAAAAATTCTTCTACATTGTTGGGAGAAATGTAAACCAGTACACCCACTATGGAAATCAGTATGAAGATTCCTCAAAAACCCTGAAACTAAAAGTTACTTTGGCCAGCTATTCACTTTTTAGCTGTCTTCTCCAAAGAGTTGAAAATATTACATTACAGTGACACATGCATGCCTATTTAATAACAGCAAAATCCATAACAGCTCTTCATTTCTAATGGTTTCAGCCCATGGTTGGCAAGCTGCAAACCAGAAATGGCCCGAGGGAAGAGTACAGCAAAGGAAAGGTGCTTAACCAATGACAGCGGGTGGGGACAGAAAGTCAGGGACAAGTGTACATCTTTCTATATCGTATCTGCAGTGACCAACCTCAAGCAGTCCCCACCTCCTATGAGCACATGTAGCCCTGAGTGGATTAATGAGAGTGTCATTCCCATGATCTAATCACCTCCCCAAAATCCATTTCATGAGGTCATGCCATTTTTGGGGAGGATCACATTTAGATCTAAATTATAACAAGTACCCATTTTGTGAAAGGTAAGAGCAGTTCTGTTAACCAGCCATGACTGGCAGCCAAATCTGTCTACTCCAGTCTTTACCATAGTGTCTCAAGGACTCTGCTTGGCCCTGAAGGAGGAAATACATGAAATACACTTGTTCATTAAATGAAGACAAGCAGAGAGCCTAGAGGTTCCAAAATCCCATTAAATATTAGGTTTTAAAATTCCATATTATTTCTAATATATATAATAATACTTAAATAAAATTTCTTTTTCAAAGATTAAATAGAAATCAATAAGATTGAATAATTTCCTTGGGAGCACCAACCTAGAGAGTAATAAGCTTTGATCTGACCTTCTTCAGATTCATTCTAAGGTTGTTGCACACTTTTTTTTCCTACAGAGTTTATATCACCTGAGATAAAGCAGTTTCTTGTATTTGAGAACAGAGGAAGCAGTCTCCAAATGAATTATTGTGATTTTCATTGTTTGGTTGATTATTGAAATTACTCAGAAATTCTGAAAACACATTAGGAGTTTCTTAAAATTATCTATGAAAAGCAAAGCTATTGTGTAACTGTATTTGGTTATCCTGTACTTTGGCCAGTAAACTTTGGTACAAATATTTTACTTCAGAATTGTCCCAAGTTAGTGAGTGTGACGGAATGTGGAGAGCCTGACTTGGGTTACCCATCAGGGTCCACACCAGTGCTGACAAGTCAGGGGAGTCTGATGGTGTAGGGGCGTGACAATAACTGACATGATGCCCGTCCAGGCAGCGGGACTACATGAGGGAATCTTAGATTTGTCTTGTTTTTCTTCATCATTTTCCTTTAACTTGATAATCTTTTTAATAAAAGAAATGGAAGATTTAGGCTCAAATGTTTCACTGGAAAACCTTATCTAACTTTTTTTAATAAGACAGTTTCAATTTTTAAAAAGTTTTTGTAGTTACCTTGTATTTATGGCAACAGATTCTCATTTCTGCTTATAGTAATGATGTCCAGTTTTCTTTTATAAAAATGTATTCGAGAAAAACAAAAAGAGTTAACTTAAGGAAAATATAATAGCTTATACATGGTACTCAGAAATGACAGTCAACAAGATGATCTGCAAAGCGCTGAAGTTTATGAAATTGTGATCTGTGTCAACCCCTCATTTTATAAGTAAAATTCTAAAGGGAGATTTATTTATAGATCAAACATTGAACTACAACTCACATGTCCTCTATTTTTTTGTGTGTCCACTACCAACCTCTATCCTCAAATTCTAAAGCTCTTTTTCTGCCTTTTCATTTTTTCCCTCTAAAAATTTTTTTCTGAACAGAAATTTGCTTCTTTCACTAGCATTTAGAGGACACCTGTTTCCACCATATCCAGGTCACCATGTTGGCAGTGTCATCACTCAAGCTGCATGAGCGTCTGTGTTCAGCTCAAATCTACACATTCATAGCTAGATATGTCATCATTAATAAATGATGTAATAGTTTATAATTTAGATTTCTAAAATCAACAATTGTCAAACTTTTATTCTTGATTTTAAGAAATACATCTATGTTGAGAAGATCCATTACCTAACATCAGCAGCTTCAGCAGCTAGAGCTAAATGCTGAGCACACAAATGAAATTGATTATATTGATGTATATTAAATGCCTACTATTTGTCAGCCACTATGCTCAACACTGGAGATACAATGTAAAGTTAACATCCTAATAGCTGTAATTTAGTGGTTACACTCAATTTGTTGTCATTTATTTCCTATAAGAATTTTCTAAGATATAAGACTATTACCACATTTTGTAGATGAAGGAACTGGGGGTTCACCAAAGTAAGGAAATTTATGTGAGGACACAAAATTCACAAGTTTCAAGATCATAGTTTTAATATGTCTAAAGGTAAACTTCATGTTCTTTGTGTTATATTATTTCATCTCTTTGAGTCTCAAGTGGAAGTATGTTGTTGACTTTTTGCCATACCTGTAGAAAGTAAAAATCTTGAGAAATAGAAAAGGGTAGAATAGTAATTTGGAATATCCCAAATGCCAGATGATTATTAAATCCTGATAGGTGACAAGGGAGGACTTGATATTGCATGGAAAGTGAACACACTGGGGGGTCATATTTCTCTGAATCCTAGACTTCATAGTGATAAAGGAGATCTAGGGTCCAAAGATGTTCAGATGATTGGAAGGTGTTTCACTGACAAGATGGGAATCTGCAAAGTAATAGATTAGACTAGAGAAGCCAGGGAGTGAACTGTCAGGCATAACAAGAGGGAAGAGTGTATGCTTATAAACAGTGGGAGAGCAGCAAGAAGGTGCACAGGAGACTGCTCATGAAGAAGTTAGGGCTAGGCTTTAGACTTACCTGTAGACATATATGCATGTGTGTATGTTTGTATATACATGTACATATGCATGCATGAGTGTGCATATGCATCCACATAAATTATATGTGTGGATATAATCACATATATGCATCACAAATGCATGTGCACATGTGAACATGAGTGTTTATGTTTTGTGTGTGCATGTATGTAGACACATGTATGTGGACATGTGTTATATGGACACATACACACATGTACCTGTTTTGTGTATGTGTGTGCATATATACATGTACTTGTATATATACTTCTACACATATACATATATTACTCTGCACATATATATGTGCATGGTAAGCATGTTTTGTGACTTTCTGAAGGTCTTCTTGAACCAAGACTGAAGAAACAATCACTTCAGACCTTTGGTACTCTGCTTACATGCGTATTGTTCTCAGGACCGTGCCAGTGCATTGCCTGGCAGTAAAGCTTCCTGTGGTTTGGAAAAGCTGCCTGTTCTGACATGTAACTGCTCTGTGGTAATTTGCAGTTGTGTATAGTTTCTATTTGCCTTATTCCTTGACTGTCCATTTATGAAGCACAATTAGGACCTAGAAGGCTATAAATAAGGTAGAGTTATACTTTCTGGCAAATTCTTTAATATGACTGATTACCTTTGGCACAAAAACTACAGTTGCATGAGTTTCTTAAATAAAAACTGCATAATGATCTTTCCATCTGTCAAAGTCGCATAATTAAAGGCAGCAGCAGTGCATAGAATTAGCACTTCAGGTTTTGTTCACAGGTTTGGACAGCATCCATCATCAGCTTGACAGATGGGATTGTTTTTTTTTTTTTTTTTTTTTTTTCATTTCTCCATTTTGCTCTTGTCTGCAGCTACGTAGTCCATGCTAGGAGCCTCTTGGAGGATTAGGAATTGTGGACCTGGGAGAACTGACCACAGCAGGATCTGTTAGCGTGCTTTATTGTTGAGCACTAGACGCAGCTGAGATCCTAGTCATGACAGAGGTGATCGATCACCCCGTCATCGTCATCCCTTTGACACAGGGCACATGACAACACCTGGCATTGTCTGGAGGGAACCTGGACAAGGTGCCAGCTTTGCTTCTAGATGGAATCTTATAAGCAACCTGCAGTGTATTCAGCTGGTGGTGTTACTACAAGAATCATAGATGACTCATCACTTTCACCAGCGTGTCTAGTTTCCCTATTAAGTGATAACAATAACAAAAACAATTGCCTGAATTGTCAAGGGTTACATCTCAGGGAAATACAATCCTCAAGAACTCTCTCATTTTACAGATGAACAAACTGAGACACAGAAAGCTAAAATCATACCTGGAGTCACATATTTATTAACAGAATTAAAGTTTAACTCAATTCAAAAGTCTACACAGTAGATAAATGTGGCTTATATTATGCAGAATAATTTATTTCCCAACCGTGTAAGACTATCTATAAAAATGAGAGTGGAAAATTAATAAATCCATTATTCAGCATGATGTGGAATAAAAGCACTCTTCAAATGAGTAAAGGCCTGGACCGGGGATTTAGCTCAGTGGTTCCAGCATCTGCCTGATCAAGACAGGTCCCGAGTTCAATCCCCCCCACCACATACTAGAATGCCGGGCATGGTGGCCCATGCCTGTAATACTAGCAGTCAGGAGGCAAAGACAGGAGGACTGCTGAGTTCGAGGCTAGCCTGGGCTGCATAGTGAGCTCAGGGCCAGCCTGAACTATAAAGCAAGACCTTGTCTCAAAAAAAAAAAAAAAAAGAAAAAAAAGAGTAGAGGCCTGTGTTCTAAAAATGTATTTGTAAATTAGCTATTTGGCATTTATTCATGAAGTGCTATGATGTCTGGGATTTGTTTCAAAATAAAGGTGAGATGAAGATTAAATAAGATTTATCATGAGTTGATAAATTGTTGAAGTTGGTCCTAAATACATGAGGAATTATAAAACAGTTCTTTGTACACTTGTATGTTTAAAAACTTTCCATAAAACAGTTTTTAAAAGAAACTTATATAAACTAATGGCCTCACTAGGAAAATTTATACAGATTCATATATGGAAGTGCATATAGGGAATATTCCAAATAAAATTCCCAGGAAACTATATTACATTGGCAACTATTGTTTTTATACAAGCTAACTTATAGATTTCACTCGATGGTACTTCTATAATAAGAATTAATTAAAGAATAAAATATTCTATGCTTTTTTCATCTTTAATAATCCATGAATGTGATATCTGCTAAGTGACTGTATTAGTCTGGGTTCTAACAAACAGAATTAAGAGGAGTTATGTGTATATGAGTATGAATGTGTGTGTGTGTGTATAGAGATTAATTATAAGGAATCTATTCATACAGTTATGGAGGCTAAGAAGTCCAGGGATATACAGTTAGCAAACTGGAAATTAAGGAGAGATGATGGCATAGGCTAGTCCTAGTTCAAACATGAAGGCCTGAGACCCAGTGCAGCCAACTGTGTACTTTCTAGTGTTTGTCCAAATACAAAGGCAGAAGACTGATGTGCTAGAATGATTGTAGTGTTACTTAGAGAAAATTCTTTTAGTCCACTTTTTGATTTATTCCAGCTTTCAATGAATTGGACTAGAAAAGATAATTCACTTTACTAGTCTATCAATTTAAACCTTTCTTTTAACATACAAATGAACTAACTAATGTGATTCACATGTGATATTTCCACGTATACACTATGTATTAACCATGCATATCAAATGATCATAATCATGATTTATTCCAGGAGAGCAAAGGATGGTTTGGCATACTTGGGACAATTAGTCTTGATTATCAAATTAATCAATTGAGCGATGCCTCCGGGGTGAGGGGGAACACATTTCCAGTGTGTCTGTGAGAGTGCTATCAGAGATGATTGGAATGTGAGTCAGCAAAAGGAACTGGGAACACCCACCTGAATATGGGTGGCATTTTCCAGTAGGCTCACAGTCCTGATGCAAAAACTCAGGAGGAGGAAGCCAGCCATTGCTTGCAAACTTCATTATGGTGAGTGGTGAGTGAGGTTTTCTCTCTTTTTTTTTTAAGGTTTTTTTGAGACAGGGTCTCGCTTTGTGGTTCAGGCTGGCCCTGAGCTCAGTCTCCAACTCACATCACAGCAATCCTCCTGCCTCTGCCTCCCGAGTGCTGGGATTACAGGCGTGAGCCACCATGCCCAGCACTGTGGTATGTGGTACTGGTTGCTGCTGGGGTGAGTCTCCACGCCCAGTACTGTATGTGGTTACCAGGGATCGAACCCGGGTCCTTGCGCTTGCAAGACAGGTGCCGGAACCACTGAGCAATATCCCTGGCCCGAGGTTTTGTCTTTTTTTCCCCATCATTTTCCATGGAAATCAGACTCCAGCTTCATCAGCCTTTCATATATACTCACACCAGAGGCTCTCCAGGGAGCTTCCAGACATTCAGTCTTGGACCAGGCCTTCATCCTTGATCCTCTTGTTCTGAGGCTTCAGCTTCTTCAGCTGAGCACACTAGGTCTTCTTCCCCGCAAGTATGCAGGTAGCCACTGTGGAATTACCCAGCCTCTAACCCCAGTGTAGTAAATTTTACATAGTTTTATACACACACACACACACACACACAATTACACATTATTTATCGTGTTCTCTTTCTACTTCTCTAGATAATCCTCCAAACATAATAGATTCAAATCAATAAACAATCCATCTCTTCAACAGAAAGATAAAAATCATATATGATCCTCTCAGTAGATGTAGAAAGAATTTGGTAAAGCTCAGCATCTACTCATGACAAAAAAGCAGCACAAATTAAGAACAGAAGGATTTATTTATATTTTTAAATTGATTGCATTGGTACATTTTATATATACATTATGGTCACATTCAACATTGAGGGTTTGCACAGTACATGACATATCTTGATGCTCATTTTTCCCATTCCCCTGCTCTCTCTACAACCCCCACCCCCTGTATACCTAAGCTTTGTTTCCTTTTTATTAACCATCAGTTTTTTTCTTTCCCTTCTTTACATACTCCTGCCCCCTTTTCCCTTTTCCTTTCAAACATTTTCTTCCTATTACACATTACCTACCATACATTTTACCTTCATTTGTACCTTTGGATTCTCATACCAGAGAACTGATGCAGTATTTACACATCTGTGTCCTATTTACTATCATTATGAAATAAATAGGACACAGATGTGTAAATACTGTATCATTATCTCAACATTATGGAGGATACATATGACAAGACCTACATCTACCATCACACTGAATGGAGAAATATTAAAAGCATTTTCCTCTGAGATCAGGAACAATACAAAGGTGTCTTCTGATTTTTTATTCAATGTAGTGCTGTAAGTTTGAGCAAAAGTGATTGAGAGATAAATAAATAAAAGTCAATAAAATAGGAAAGGAAGAATTTGTTATCCCTATTTGCAGATGATATGATTTTATACGTAGAAGAATCTGGAAGACTTTAAGGCTATTAAACTGATAAATTTTGTAAATCAGCAGAACACAGAATCAACATACACAATTAGTAGCTTTTTATACATTAATTTTTAATTCACTGAAAAAATCATGAAAGAAATCCCATTTACATTAGCTACATGAAATTAAAATAGGAATAAACTAAGAAAATGAAATATATCTAACAAAAATTATAAAGCAAAATAACTTGGAAGAAGATGAACTAATAAAGTGAAAAAGTCTACAATAAAAATTATGAAACACTGAAGCAAACATTAGACACTACACTTTGGAAAGACTTTCCATGTTCATGGATAAGGAGAAATTATATAATTAAATGTCTGTAGAAAAGCAGTCTATAGATTCACTGTAATTCTGATCAAAATAATATGTAATGTTCATCACAGAGCTAGAAAAAACAATCCTAAAAAGGAATACAAAGTACCAGAATAGGTAAAGCAATCTTGAGCAAAAAGAGAAAAACTAAAATCATCATAATACCTCATTTCAAAATAAACTACAGAGTTATATAATAAGAACAATATGAGGTTGACATAAAAGCAGACGTATATGCCAATGAAAGAGCATTAAGAACTCCAGAAATAAATCTGGTTCTGAATCACATAAGACAATAACCTAACAATCACAACCAGAATAACATTAATCAAATATCTGAGCACCCCATAGCTCATTCAGTCTCACACATAAAATAACCATCAAATTGCTAAATAAATTACAATATGTCAAGAGGTAAAACCAATAGATCTATATAGTCAAGCAAATGAATGCCCTAACACACAGCTAGGTCCCTTATTTATTTCATTATTGTGAGAAATTAATAGATCTGTCATGATTCCAGTAATTTAATTGGAAACCCCAAGTTACAAATGATGAAACGGAAATTGTCTACTCACCTCATAAGCAGATACATTGCAGAGGGCTCTGTGACAGGTGATTTGTTTTCCTCATTTTGCAACTACCTCCACCTCCATCCCCCTTCCTCCTTCCTTCCTTATTTTCTCCCTTTTTTCTCTTCTCTCATCCTTCTTTCCTTCCAAAAAAATTACTGAAAAAAATGTTATGTTATATCCCTACTGCAGGATGAGATAGTAGGAAGACAGCAGTGAATCACAAACACCACCCTGGTGAGAATCTGCTTTGTTACTTCTAGGTTAAAAGGCCTTGGAGATAAATCCCAGTGTGCATAAAGATAGAAACTTGCCTTGAAAAACTCTTGTTTTGTGAAACCTTGCTGTAGCACTATTAAAATGATAACTAGCCACATCAACTAAGCATGAGGGTTTTGGAGAAGGGCACAGACACCTCTCCACCCCTTGATACTGCCCCCTTTATATCCCCTCCCTCCATATTAAAATTAGTGAGAATTCCAGCATTAAAAGGAATAAGTATATCATTGACAACTGTGATAAAGACCACAAAGAAAAATGCAAGATATTCTAAATTGGCAAACAAACCTTAATTTAGATTGGCGTGTCTTTCTCTTTGAAACAAATTTAAGTTGGATCTTAAATGAGATTTTTATTAGTTTACTAGGACTTCCCCCCAAAATACAACAGACCAAATGGCTTAAAACAGAAATTTATTTTCTCATAGCTTTAAAAGCTGGAAGTCTAAAATCTAAATGGTATTAGAATTGGTTTCTTATAAGGCTTCTCTTCTTGTTTTGCAGCAAGACATCTTATCATTGTCTTCATCCATTTGCTCCTTAACCTATGTATTATCTTTATCATCTTTTGTCAAAAAGGCACCAAACATTGAATTAGGGCCCCTCATATAACCTAATTTTACCTTAGCTATCATTTTTTGGAAGCAAAGCATTTGTTGGTACATTTTAGGTAAACATAATGATAACATTCATCATAGAGAATGTGTGTCTGTACATGATATATCTTTCTTCTTTTTAAAAATCATTTTAAGGGTCCTACCTCCAAATATTCTGAGGTCCAAGACATAGAACACATTCACCAATTTATGTGTGTCAGGTACCAAATTCAGCCCTTAACAGAGGCCATCTGGTTAAAAGGGATATTAAAGGAACGCTGCAGATTTGGAGACCAAGTCTAAAGAAATTTCAGGTAACTTCTCTTGCATTGAAGTTGTGGTATACAATGACATTAGCAGAAAATGGCAGTGATGAAGAAGGCAAAGAGAAACCAGAAAACAGAGAAATTACTATGGAAATTAGATCAAGCTTATTGGAAAAACAGCTTTCTAGACAATATCAAAAACTCAGCTGAGACAAGTGAATAGTGTGACTCTGCCTGGGAGGGGACAGGGCGAGGTTGTTCTCAGCGGTGCACAGAGCAGCTTGGAGAGGATTCAGCAAAGGCGAGTGGTGGGCTCACTGAGGATGGTCTGGGGGAAATTCCATTAGAGAGAGAGCCACGAGGTAGGCATCGCGACACCGGACGGCCGCTATAAGCCAGATAAAAATGGAGTTGAAAAAAAAAGTACAGAATAATGTCTGTAAACGAGTATAACCAATACCTTAGAGGTGCAAAACTTCTGCAGTGACGTTTTGCTTCCTAGATTACTGAGTACCTGAAAGCACCTGCCTCATTCACGACAGTCAGTTCTGGAGAACCCCGTGCTGGACAATCAAGCTTCGCAGATCTCCCCTAGGAAAGTTGTTCTATTGCACACCCCTTAGTGGAGCTGAAAATATCCTTTTTATTCTCTCCATAGTCCCTGAATAGAAAAATTCAAATAACTTTGAAGTTTAACTAAGCACAGCATGACCCACGGACCCAGCTTTCTTCCTCACCACACTTCCTAGACCTGATTGGCTACAAGTGAAAGTGGAATCGGAAATAGCTGGAAGGGCTGCCTTCAGGTCTGCTAGAATTGAGGAGGAGGTCGGCGCGGAGAGAAACCTGGTTATGCTAAGTAGGTCTGCAGATCTAAATGTCAGATGCTAACAGAAACTCATCAAAGATTGGCTGCAAGATGGTAGAATTCATTATTTTCAGAATTTTTACTCCTCGTTATTTAAAAATCCTGGCTTCTTCTCTGCACTGTAAACACATGCAAAATTTATTTTGCCCAAGGATGTCACCTAATGCTTTCTGACCAATCATACAGACTTAATTCAATGATTTAGGGATAAGCTCAGGCCCCATTGCATTAATTTGTAAAATATTTATGGTCCACAGGTTCATAATGTATATGCAAATGTAAGTGTGGTGCCCAGTGACCCAGATGCCCAGAGAGACAGTGTCTCTGGATTTAGGTGAATCCCTCTAGACCCTGTCCTGTGCTACTAGATGATGTCAAAAATAACTGGACAGAAAAAAACACGGGAAAGGGAAAGGAAAGAAAAAAGCAGAAAACTCAAAGTCCATGAATAAAAACACATAGGATATCACCTTCAGGCAGAAACACCAAAAGGAAGACCAGCCTGAAGCCTGCCTACTATGTCTCAGGCCCCTTCACATTCACTATTCTGTTCATCTCAACAGGAGCTCTGCAGGGTAGACATTTGCTGGTGAGAAAATCAAGTTCTGTGAAGAAATGCTCAGAGTGAGAGCCAAAGCCGCAGCTTTGACTTAGACTTGTTCATAAAGCTCTTTTCTCTGCCCTTGTTTCTCTACCTTGAGCTTTGAGACAGCCCCCTTTCTACTTCATTTTTGCCCTTTTCCTACCCTCTGGTGATTTCCCTCACCTTCAAAGTGGCTCATTCTATTCCTTGTAGCCTGCTTAGACTGTGATAAATCTATTGACAGACTAAGAGAAAGTCCATATTTATTAGTAGCTGCACGGTCCATGGTCTTTGCAAAATCACCTGTAGATCATACTCAGTTCATTTATCTTGTTAATTCTGATTTCACCAGTCTCATTGCAACGAACTGGCAGATTAGCTAATAACCATGAACATTCTTTCTTATTTCAGTCTGACTTGGCAGACTGTAACAGTACATCCAAAAGATTAGATTCATTGTGATCGTATTTTTAAATATTTAAAAAATAAGACAAAGCACTGAAGACTGCAGTGTTTGTAGGAAGAGCAGTGAAATAGATTGTAGTAGGTCTACAAACAACATCCAACTTTCTATTGAAAGTATGGCAACCCCAGTAATGGCCGGGAGCCCATAAAAAAGACAGAATCCCACGGATTCAAACCCCCTTCTTGGAACCTGCAGGCATTTGCATGTAGATTAAAGTTTGTGCAGTACTCCTCTCATGTGCTTAGCTGAGCACCCAACACACAGATTGATATGAAATCACTCTTGATGGAGAAGTTTTTGAAATAGTTAGGACTAAGAGTTTGGGTGCTAGACTCCAAGATGTCAACACTTACTAGTTTTGTGACTGTAGGAAAGTTATACAAGCCTCTGTAAGTCTAGGAATCTTTATCTAAAAGCCAGGGAAAGGTCAAAACGAGGAAGAGTGGCAGCCCAAAGAAACACCGAGGTGAAGAGATAGGAAGGGGAAAGAGACTGTGAGGCAGAAGGCAGAGGTGGAGAGACGGAGGATGGTCTTTTACTGCGGTGGAAGTGGGCACTGCTAAGTCTCGTTCAGCATTTGGGAAGCACTGAGACAAACTTGGACTGTGATTTTACCGTGCTTTTTCTCCTTTAAACAGTTAAAGTTTTGAATAAACAGTTTCATAAGAAGACAAGTGGAAGTGGTAAAAACAGAGGTAGCTTAAGGCCCAAAATTATATAATAGAGAAATTTTAAAAGCAAAACAAAAAAATATAAAAATATATCATCATAATAATTCCATTACAATTACTCTTATGGTCAAGTAACTTGTGGTTTTATTCTATATCTAACTCTATAATATTTAAAAATCCAATATGCTAAATTCCAATGATTTTTTAAAAAAATTAATTAGGGATATTATCTTTTCCAGGAAGAATAATGATTTAATCAAAATGTCTTTAATTTATTTGATTTATTGATATGATTTCATAAATGCAGGAGTGAACCAGAGGCTCAGCTCTTTAAGCAATGATTAGATAGAACAAAATGTAAAGTTCTTTATGTTGGAGATGCAATTCAAATGCTTTCCCAGATAGATGCATTTTTTTCCTAACAATTCCCTTGTCCAAATTTGAATGTTGCAAGTATTTATTTTTCATGTCATTACAGAAAGTATTATTAAAACAGTCTTTTTAATGAGAAAATAATACTCATATATTAACAAATTATAGACTTCGTCACATTCTACCTGAGTCATCGTCACACCCCTTTTTATTAATATATGTTCCACAAATGGGCTGTCTAGCATTGCTGGTTTAGGTAAACAAATGTTTCCAACATAACAGGTGTTATGGCTTAGATCTAAAACAACCCCTTCCCCCCATCCCACGCATTTGGAAGGTACTGGATCAGGGGATTGCGACTAGGAACGTTGAGTGTGGAGTTAGGACACAGGGCCTGATTGAAAGAAGTAAGTCCTGGCTCCGCCTTTCTGACCTGTTTCCTGTCCATCATGATGTGACCAGCTTTCCTCTGCCAGCCCCTTTGACCGTGATTTTCTGGCTTGGAGCAGCCAATCATACAAGGACTGAGACTTATGAATCTTCTAAGCCCAAATAAACCTCTCCTCCTTCATGTTGTGGGTGTTAGCTGTTATATCTCAACAGTGAAATATGAGTAAGACAAGATGAAAAAGTTCTCAAAAGGCTTCTCATTATTTGGTGTTTGTTGTAAAAAAAAAAAGATACAGCATATGCTTATTTTCTATGGGAAGGTTTACCCAGGCCAGCCTGGGCATTGACGTGACAAATGTCTTACTTAGCAAAAGAATCACGTGAAATGAAATGATATGTTTGAGCACACGTATGACAATCCTGTGCAAAAAATGAAACTGTCTTTCACATTATGGGCACCACATTACATGAAGAAAAACAGCTTTGTACCATGTGAGACTTTTAGAGATTTTCAAAAAGCTTCATTCTAATTTTGGGAGATCATCATATTTTGTTTACTCGCTGGAAAAAAACTAGGACACAAAAATAATTCAAATAAAAAATGTTATATCAGAGACCAGAGGAATCAAGGCAAGATTTAGAGCACATATTTCAAAGAAAGAAAGGAGATTATAGAAATCTAAAACAATGCATAATTCATGACAAATCTTGGCATATTTGAAATGCCCTTGAATTTTAATTGTATACCCAGATAAGAGTTTCTATAAATTCTGTTCTATGATGAACCCATGGAGAACTTTTTATATTTGTATAATTCAAAAGTGTCCTTGAAAAGAGAAAATTTTGAATTGAAGATTTTCTAAGATAAAGTGTGCACTTCTACTTGAAAGGCTGAATTGAAAAATTGCAAGCACCTGACAAATGCACGTGTAAATCACAGGTACATATTTTATCATTACTAAAAGCAGAAAGGTTGTATGTCAAGGAAATAACAAAATTGTTGATGTTGGACTTAAACCCGCCTTAATAATCAAATGTTATCACTTAGGACTCAATGATCTTGACCATGTAAATGCATCAGTCAAATGGCGTCATAACATCTATAGACCAAAAATGGTCTCCCATCTTAGAAGGTGACTTCAGTCTTCAAACTTTTTTTTTTTTTTTTTTTTGAGACAGGGTCTCGTTTTGTGGTTCAGGCTGGCCCTGGGCTCAGCCTCAAACTCACATCATGGTAATCCTCCTGCCTCTGCCTCCCAAGTGCTGGGATTACAGGCGTGAGCCACCACACCTGCCACTGTGGTAAGTGGTGCTGATTGCTGCCGGGCGTTAGTCTCCACAACCAGACATTTGTGGTATGTGGTTACTGGGGATCAAACCTAGGACCTTGCACTTGCAAGACAGGCGCTGAGCTATCTCCCCGGAGCTGTCTTCAAACTTTTATGTGCTCACTAAATGTGTCTGATAGAATTATGATACATTCCATTGCCACAAGTTTAAACTCTGAGGGCAAGTAGTTGTTAACTAAGTTGTTCAAATGTCACACTGTAACCCCAAAGTTACATATGGCAGATAATTTATTTTCAAAAAGGGTAGATAGGGCCTGGGATTTAGCTCAGTGGTTCTGGTGCCTGTCTTGCAAGTGCAAGGGCCCTGTTTCCATACCCGGTAACCACATACAATACTGGGCGTGGAGACTCATGCCCAGCAGCAATCAGCACCACATACCACAGTGCCAGGTGTGGTGGCTCACGCCTGTAATCCCAGCACTCGGGAGGCAGAGGCAGGAAGATTGCTGTGAGTTTGAGGCTGAGTTCAGGACCAACCTGAAATACAAAGAGAGACCCTGTTCCCCACCCCCTCAAAAAAGGTAGATATCTGAAAATACAACCTATGCAATAATTTACTATCTTTTGAGAAATGTATAGTGTTACAGATCTCTTTTTATTTAAGTACCATATATTGAGAAACAGGTTGGTAGAAAACAGTTTAGATACAAATGAAGACTTAAAATTACATTGTCTAAGGTGTAATAAATACTTACGGTACTTAATAGATGTTGTTTGCCTTTACAATAATAAAGAAACAGGTTTTGACAGTGTTTTCCTTTCATTTTAACCAAAGGTAAATCAGATTTTCTCAAAAAACAAAATTCCTAGATGGAAAGACTGAGATAAAATAATGATCTCCTACATCATCACAGACATGTGTCAAATTATTTGTGGCCCTGGCTGTAACAGACTCATAGGACTGCCACAGCAAAGTACAACTAACGAGTGACTTATAACAACAGAAATTTATTCCCTCAGCACAGGGAATGAAAGTCTAATGTGACGGTGATAACAGGGTTAGGCTCTTTATATAGGACACTAAAGGAGAGCCCTAGATGGACAGCCCTTCCTGCCGGGAGATGCTTGCACTCCCTGGTATTCTTTGGTTCAGAGACGTCACATGACTTTCTCCTTTTTCACTGGATCCAAATTCCTTCTTCTTTGAGAGCCCATGTTTGGAGTAGGGCCCTCCATCATCCAGTTTGACTCTGTCTTAACTTGAGCACATCTAATACAAAGGCTCTGCTTCCAAATTAAGAAACACTTTGAAGTTCCCAGAGTAAGGAACCCACCATATATTTTTAGGGGACACAATTGTAAAGATTATTTATAGTGTTAAAGGGCTTGCAGCTTTGTGCAAGCTTGGGGAAGGGAAGGTGCCTGCAAGACCCGAAAGGAAGTGCTCTGGGAGGGAATGTTAATCAGGTGCCCCTGAATGTGCTAAATGCACCTTTGCTCTCTGAAGGAACTGCCCCTCTTTCTGAGACCATACAGGTGCAAATGGTCACCTACTGACTTCTGGGAGTGGCTGGTCCCCCCTCAGAATATCCGGATGTGAAGCAGAAAGAGCCCAAGTAGAGAGCCGCTTTTAGGAGGGAGGATATAAACTGAAAAGACAAAGGAGCACGTGGCAGGAACGCACAAGGAAAACCCCATTCAGAGGAAACTCTAGACGTTTTTCTCTCAACGCTAAGAAACTGCATGCCGCTATTACCCGTGTTGCAAAGTATCAGTGTTGTTTTGCTGGAATGGTAATTATATTATATTCTCGAATTGCTCTTGTACTGTCTTACGACTTTGCTTTCATATATAAATAAGAAAATTCACCTTATTTTCGGCATGTGTTGGTTTCATTTTGCAGATCGAGCCTCAGTTCTATTCAAAGGTGCCTTGACTGAACAAGTTTTCCTTCTTATTGAAACAACCATACAATCTGTAGTGCTGGCCAAATGTTAAGTAGACCAGACTCACACATCTTTACCGAGAGCCTGCTGTGTCAGATTCTATGACGGGCAAAACGGGGTTTACCACTGCCCTTGAGCTTGCGGTTTGTAGCGTATAATGTACATACATTATAATTTAAACTTAGATGTAAACATTTTTGCCATAGCCACTTTTGGGAAATGTCTTAGGAGTTCCAAGGTATTTTTGTTGTTGTTTCTTTTTCTTTCTTTCTTTCTTTTTTTTTTTTTGAGACAGGGTCTTGCTTTTGTAGTTCATGCTGGCCAAGCGCAGCCTTGAACTCACAGCAGTCCTCCTGCCTCTGCCTCCCAGATGCTGGAATTACAGGCATGAGCCACCACGCCCAGCAAGTTCTACAGTTTTTACCCCCTCTAACAAACCTGCCGCCAGTGCTAAAACCATCATTAAAAAAGAGAAGAAAATCTTTCAAAACTGAGACCAAGATGATGGAGATGTGAACCTCTAATCAACAAAGCGAGGTAGATGACAGATGGAAGCAGATACTGGCTCAGCAAGTGCCTGCCTTATGTAATAAAACAATGGTATCTTAGTGAATCAGTAATCAGAAGAGAGAGGAGGACGAATATATAGGAGAAGGAGCCAGAAAGTGACAAAATTCTGGGAAAAACTAATTGCTGTTTGTGAGGAAACAGAACACACAGTGATCAATTGAAAGAATAAAACAAGATTTTTCTAACGAAGTAGGTCTTGGGTCAGCTGCATACACAGGTGAAAAATTTTCCTAATGCTCTCACAATACTGAAGGATCTTTTGTGAAGAAGTTAACCACTTTGGAAATACACATCCATTCCTTGCAGTGTGAAATATATTTGGATTCTTCTACAAACAGTCTCATAGCATTTTCTTATGAATAACGCATTACCTAATGCGGTCTCTGAGGTCATTTTCTTCTCCCGTAAGCAGCCATTCCCCACACTGTAGTTGCATGTTATCAAGGGGACACTGTCTTCTTGTTCATGCTATCATGCGATCATGAATATGATTTCATGACCCTGTCCCTCACAGGTAAGTCCCTTAGTACGATTTTTTCAGCTATGTTTTCCAGCTTGTGAGCTTTCCCTTTCAGATAGCAACCTTGAGCGTTTCTCTTAGACATTTGATCCTTTCTCAGTCATAGAGAAGATGCTTCAGGGGTGTGAAAATGTGGCAGACTCGGCGCACACAGCCCCCAGGTTCCCCTCAGTGCTTCCAGCTGCTGCCTTGCAAGTGCAAGGACCCGGGTTCCATCTTGGTAACCACATACAACAATGCTAGGTGTGGAGATCCATGCCCACAGAACCACATACCACAGTGCCAGGCATGATGCTTCACACCTATAATCACACCAATGCTGGGTGTGGAGATCCATGCTATCAGAACCACATACCATAGTGTCAGGCATGGTGGTTCACGCCTATAATCTCAGCATTTGGGTGGCAGAGGCAGGAGGATTGCTGTGAGTTCAAGGCTGAGCTCAGGGTCAGCCTGAGCTACAAAACACAAGACCCTGTCTCAAAAAAAAAAAAAAAAAGAATGAATTTGATTAACTTTTGTGTACCCAGGATTTAATTTTGAGACTAATTTATGTTTGTAAGTTAATCGATAGGTAAGTGAATGATGATAAATGGTAATTTAATGATACCATTTGTTTCATTGATAATAAATCTTCTAGGTTGAAGTAAAAATGGGAAATTAATGAAATGGAAGGGAATTAAATGACATTCCCTGCATTGTAATTAAAGCTTACTCTCTCATAAGTCTTCTCTTTCAGAGGCTAAGCAAGTGATGATCAACTCTTTAGTTCTGGTTTTCTGGGAAGGCACTCATTTGAGTTCATTTTGTTCTGATTCAGTGAAAAATGATGGCAAGGATAATATTGGGTATTGAAAGGGAAGGAGGAGAGGAAGAGGAGGAGGGGACGACAGGGGAAGGAGGGGAAAGCAAGGGAGGGGAGGAGAAAGTGGCCGTACAGCATGACACCTCCTGAAATACCCAACACAGATTTCAAATTCTTACCTACATCTCTAATCCAGCTTTTGCAGCCTTTTAAACTTGAGCCAGTGCCCAGTAGTAAAGAATTCTTGGTTTGTTTTTCTCTGCCTAAATCTCTATCTAGTAACTTGCCTTATCCCTTATTTTTCTCCTTCATTCTTTTCAATCTAAAGTATAGAATTGGAATTTGAGACTGATGGATGGGGACATTTGAGGGAGCACAAATTTTCATCTGCTTGTTCAGAATTCCAAATAAATCCCCATCAGTTCTGTTTAGTGTCTCCAATTCCTCTTGTGTTGTGGCCCCACCAGCCACTCGATGTTATCCATTTTCTAGGGGAGGCACTGTCACATAGTGGATAAACAATCTAACAGCCTCTCTTACAGCGAGATCTGTTTCTACATCTCAGGACAGCCACCTAACAGCTATATGGTCTTGGGCAATTTATTCAACTTCTTAGTGCCTGGATCTCATGCAAAATGGAATTTAAAATTATGTGTACCTTATAGATACATTAAAGAATGTTTTTAGAGCCCGTTTTCATCTGCCTTTTCCTTTGTGCCAGTTATTCACCTTGGAGCTTTTAGTTCCATTGTTTTATTTGTATACTTTTCCTAATATAACAGTTATCAAGTAGTCTGAAAACTTCATTTTCCAGTCTGCCTTGCTGACCAACTTCCAGTTACATTTTGTAAGAGAAGGCTACAGCAGCTCTGTTAAGGGCTTGGAAGGTGGAAAGAAGAGAAAACTCTCTGTCCTACTTCTAATGGCATATCCAGCAGCAGTGGGGCTGTTTCAGAAATATTTGGTGGAACTATAAGCTCAGTAGAAGTTTGATCCCAATAACAGCGAAAAGATTGTGCATCCAGAATACTTGTTATAGTTTTTCAACACTTAAAAACATAACACTCATTTAAATATGAAATGAAACTAGTAAATCATTTCATTAGCTAAGAGAACCAACCAGATGGTAAAAGTCATAATTTGAAAATATATATTTATAGTCATCATTCCAAAAGATGCTAAAATGAATTTACTATAAATACCAATTTTTTAACATCATACAAGGCAATAGGTCATAATTCTTGATGATATCTTTTCAACTGGACAGAAATTATTTGCGTTCTTAGCAGAAAAAATATCAAGTTAGCATGTAACATGTGTTGTCACAAACTCAGACAAAATACTTTCCCCTGAATTTCCCTGAGTGACTCTGTTAAGCAGTGTCCTCATAAGACAATGAAAAACTGAGCTGCCCTATTTTTGCTTCATTTGTAATCTTTAGATAATGATTATGAGAAAAAAATAAAAAATAATAACGTCCTTGTTATGCAAGTGCACCTTCAGGACATATTTCCGCCAATCTAGGAAACAGTTCAGGGAGGTTGTGCAGGGTTGTTTCTGTCCCAATGAGTTATGTGCATGTGGTGCATATTTAAAGTGTGGCCAGTAACAAGTGAGAGCAATTAGAGTTGCCATCATTGTTTTATAAAATTATGCTTGAATAACCAATTAGAACAGATAGAAATCTCTGACCCACTTTCATAGTTAACTCAGGTTTCAAGACCTAGTCCATCGTCGGCTGTTCATTCTTGGTTGCCACGTGATGCTCTCAAATATCACATAGGAAGCAATGCCCGTGACAAAGAAAGAAGCACTCACTTATTCATTTGGGATTTGCTGAGTCTTTAGGAAATGTGCCAGGTGGAGGAGCTACCACTGAGGGTGTCCTGCACTCTTGCCCAGGGCAGACAGCCTACTCAGCTGCCAGCAAAGCTGCTCTATCTTCGACCATATTTATGTGACAGTGGCTCCAGCTCCGTAATTCCCACTGAAGCACAGTGCAGACAGGATGGCAGCTGGATCCCATTCTTATTTGCCTAGCATGGAAGAAAAGGATTTCCTTCTGTGGACTGGAAAGATTCATGAAAACTCTTGACCTACATCTCTCTATTAATTCAAGAGGACTAACTCAAGGTGGGCATGAAAAAATGTGTTAGGTGATAAGAAGCCACTCAGTTTTTGGAATTAAACTAGAGCCTATTGGCTATTCTTCTCCCACAGTTTATGTCAGAACATTTGAAGTCATCAACATTTTCCTTTTAGTGTAGCTCTAATAGTTTTTTAGATTGTTGTCTCTGATCGATCTGACCCCTATGGCTAGGTATACCTGATCACCATCCGAGGCTCTGCGTGTAACATGTGTAACTCTTGCTCCTGGACTTGGTCAGTCCCATTCCTAATCAGGCATGTAATTCATTGAACTCAAGAGTTCTAGTTTGAAGCTTAGCACCAGATTTGATTGATCTAGTACACACATAGCAATTTTGGGCCATTGGTTTCCTTTAGAAGTTTAATGTTATTCACATATGTATTATGGATATTTATTAATACAGATTAATTATATATAAAATGGAGTGTGATGTTTCGATGCATGCAAACAAGATGCATTGATCATATCCAGCCAAGTGGTAGAGATCAGCTCGATTTCTGTTGGGACAAAATGTCAGACATACTCAATTTCAAATGGTTTGTTTGGCTCTTGGTCTCAGAGGTTTCAGACTTGTTCCATTGCTGTGGGTCCAATGTGGGTAGAACATTGTGGCAGAAGAGCATGATGGAGAAAAATGCTACTGCATGATACCAAGGAAGCGGACAACAAGGAAGAAGGCAAAAGTACAGGGACCAGGGCCCATATGCATTACCAAGATCATGCCCCATAACCCACTTCTACCAACGGAGTCCCAGTTCCTAAAGGCCCTTTCAACTACTAGATTTACCTACTGTTGAGATGAGAGCCTTCATGATTCAATCCCATGAGTCTCTTTTAATATATCTAATTTTTTTTAAAAAATTAATTCTTTATTGATACATTTTATTACATCATGATCATCTAAGAGTTTCTTAATTCAGGCAAATTGGCAATTGTATTAACCATCACACTTTCCACTTATTAGCAATCATTATTCGACATTCAAGTCGACTTTTTAAAAAGTTTCCACGTATAAGAGAACGTGCAATATTTGTCTGTCTGAGTTTGGTTTATTTTAGATAGCATAATGTTCTCCAATGTCAACCACTTTGCTGCAAATGATAGGATTTCATTTTCCTTTATAGGTGAATAATTCATTTTTGTGCATATAACCCACAATGCCTTTATCTGTTCATCCGCTGATGGGCACCTAGGCCTGTTTCATGCCTTAACTAGTGTGCATAGTGCTACAGTAGACACTTATCTCTTTGGATGCTGATTTCATTTCCTTTAGGTATGGAGCCAAGAGTGGGAGAACTGAGACACCTGGGAGTTGCATTTTTAGTTTTTGAGGAAACTTCATACTGCTCTCCATAGTAGTTATACTAATTTATATTCACACCAACAGGGTATAAGAGTTCCTTTTGGGGCCAGGGATTTAGTTCAGTGGTTCCAGCGCCTATGTTGCAAGCACAAGGGCCTGGGTTCAATCCCTGGTCACCAAATACAATAATACTAGGCGTGGAGACCCACACCCACCAGCAATCAGTACCACACACCACGGTGCAGGGCGTGGTGGCTCACACCTGTAATCCCGGCACTTTTGAGACAGAGGCATAATAATTGTGAATTACTTTCTGTATGTTTTCTTCTTTTGGTTTTAAGAATTTCTGGTCCATTTCATGTTAATTTTTGATAGATGGAGAGCTATGGATCAAGTGGCAGCTTCTACATGTGGGTATTCAGTTTTCCTAGTATCATTTGTTTAAAAGTTTGTCCTTTCTCCAATGTATGCTTTTTGGAAACGTGGTCAAAAAGCCATTGGCTATTCCCCGTGGGTTCATTTCTGGGATTTCTCTCCTGTCCTGTTACTCTATGTGTGTTTTTACACCGATACCATTTTGTTTTGCTCACCATGGTTATGCACCTCCTCTTGAACTCAGGAGTTGTAATGGCTCCAGCTTTGTTCTTTTTGCTAAAGCCAAACTTATTTCTTAAGAGTTTTTTGTGCTCCCATCAAAATTTCAAGATTGGCTTTTCATTTCCTGTGCAGAATTTCATTTTTATTTTGATGAGATTGCTTTCAGTCTGTATATTGCTTTGGACAGTATGAACAGTTTAACAAGATTAACTCTTTCAAACCATTAACAATGTCTTCTTTCAATGTGTTATTTGACTTTCTTCACTGGTGCTCTGTAATTTTCATGGTAGAAGTCGTTACTGTGGATGACAAAAAGTGATAAAATTTATCAGTGAAGCTATCGAGGCTGGGCTTTTCTTTAATGAGAGAGTTTAAATCATTGGTTCTATCTTATTTCTTGTTACTTTTTTTCATATTATCATGTTGGTTCAGTTTTGGTGGGGAGCATATTCAGAAGTTTGTGCATTTCTTCTATATTTTCTAATGTGTTCGTCTGTAGATTCTCAACACAACCACTCTTCTTTATGTTTTTCTGGCAGCATCATTTGCAGTGATTTTCTTTGTGTCTTTCTTCTTTTCTCATTGATTAGCCTGGGTAAGATGTATCAATTATTTTATATCTTTTTAAAGTACCAAGTCAAGTGTGATTATTTTTTAGTTTCTATATTGTTTATTTTTGCTCTGATCTTTGTTATTTCTTTCCTTCCACTCATTTTGAGTTGGTATGCTTTTGCTAACTTAAATTCCAAAGATGTATTGTTAGGTTGCTTATTTGAAAATTTTTACATTTTACATAGTCACTTAATTATAAAATTCTCTCTTTAGAACTGCTTTTGTTGGATTCCATAGATTTTGGTATAAGTTTCCATTGTCGCTTGTTCCAGACAATTTTGAAATTTGCTTTCTGAGCTCTTTAGTGACTCGCTGTTCATTCAAAAGTGTGTTGTTCAGTCCCCGCATATTTTTTTTAATTTCTGAAACTTCTCTTGTTGACCTATAGCTCTATTCTATTATGGTCAGAAAAGTTATAGGGTATGATTTTTCACTTTTTAAATTTGTAAAACTTGTTTTTTGACCTAATATATGCTCTACTCTGCAGATGGCTGCCTGTGTTGATAAGCAGAATGTATATTCTCTATTTGGATGGAGTGTTTTGTAAAAATTTGCTAAGTCTGTTTGATCTATAGTATAGTTTTGTAGATCATGTTTGCTTTTTCAAAGATTATCTGTCCATTGATGAATGTAGGATATTAAAATCCCCCACTTGTATTGGAGTCTATCTCTCCCTCTAGTGTATTAATGTTTATCCTACAAAACTGAATGCATTGACATGAGGGGCATATATATATGTGTATTCACTATAATCTTGCTGAATTGACCTGAATTTGTGGTTTATCTATAGTCTCCTGGGTCCTACTGAAGTTTTTTTTTTAAAATAATGATTTTTTAAAGGTTTTTTTTGTTTTGTTTTGTTTTTTGAGACAGGGTCTCGCTTTGTGGTTCAGGCTGACCCTGAGCTCAGCCTCAAACTCACATCACAGCAATCCTCCTGCCTCTGTCTCCCGAGTGCTGGGATTACAGGCATGAGCCACCATGCCCGGCACTGTGGTATGTGGTACTGGTTGCTGCTGGGGTGAGTCTCCATGCCCAGTATTGTTATGTGGTTACTGGAGAATCGAACCAGGGCCCTTGCGCTTGCAAGACAGGCGCCGGAACCACTGAGCTAACTCCCTGGCCAAATAATGATGCTTTTAATTTTTAGTTTCATCTACTTTGATTCCCCTGTAATGTGTTGCTAGAAAGGTGTAATCTTTTGGGGTTGTTATATTACATTGATTTATTATATTTCTTGTGTTGCTATGTTGACCTATACATCTGGTGGATTAAATAGCTCTGCCACTTTTTCCAATGGCCGTCTTTGTAAATAATTTTTTCCTGAAGATGTCTTGGGATGTTTGTTTATGATGCAGCGTTGCCTGGGCAACATAACATTGTCCCCTGTAGCTTTTTTTTTTTCCTAAACCAAGTCTGGTTGCAGCTCATACTGTGTCAGTCAGAGACCCACTGCCTCTGTGGGCCATCCAAGAGTAGGGAGAGTGTAATTCAGGCAGGTGTGCAGAACAGTACTGTGCTTTCCACGTGGCAGTTTTGCAGTTGGAGTGGTGGCCCCTCTCGGGATGGAGGATTCCTCAGGTGCTGTTGATGTTGCCTCTTTCACTAGCAAAAGTCTCCGGCACTGGTTGTATAAGTACCACAGATGGGCTGAAGCATTTTCCCACCAAGCAACATTTCATGGAGAATGGTCATGGCAGATGACCCTTCTGGAATTCGCAGCACCCTTCTGCGGCACTCACTCATAGCACTGAATGGCTAGAAAAGGTGCCAGGTGGCCAGCAGTGGGGTCCGTGCAGGCACGATGGCAGTGGGAACACATGGTATTTTTAGCAGCCACAATGACACCCCATCTTTGGCTATCTTCTCTGTTTCTGACTTCTAAAAGAAAGAATCATGCCAGATATTATGAAATTCAGATTTCCACTTCAACCTAGTCTTATTGCTTATTCTCTTTGTACAAAGATATATTTTCTGGAACTCAGCTAGTTTTCTGTAACTGAAATATTATTTTCTGCTAGATAACTGTGATAATTTCCCACCTGCCTATAATTAAAAGTGTAGCCAATATATCTTGCTTGCTTGCTTCTGGCCCCATAGTGATTTGAGTCTTTCTGGTTATGATCCTCTGCCTCCTAGATGGATTTCCTGCATGCTTTCCTATTTGATGAGTTCTGAAGCTTCTCTGTGGTAGTTTGTTTCATCTCGCATCCATTGGTGTTGCTTTTGTGATCTCCTAGATGAGTTCCTTTACTCCACTGGTGGTTTCCACAGGGAGGAGGAAAGCAATGGTGACTATTCTGTTAATATATAGAGAATCTTTCAATACTTCTGGCCCAGGTACCATAAGTGAATGATTCAAGCTCAGCAATGAGTCAAAGACCAGAGTGTCATATTATTCTAGGGACCATTATTTACTTAGAATCCGCATGGTTGGCATCCTCCAGCATCCTGTGGTGATCCTAATGGGGACTCATACCACACATGATTGCTGCTAATTCTCTTTCTCAAGAACTCAGAATTTTTATTTTTAATCTCACAATTTAGAAAATGTTGGCAATGTTTCTAAGATATTTACAACACTGTGCAAGTTGAAGAAAATATGCCAATCAGCAGGATGTAGTCTATGAGCCACTCATGTGTGAGTCAGACCCAAATGGTCTCCAGAGAGGGAGACAGTGGCATGGGAGGCAAGATGTTTCCCCAGCCCATTCCCTTTGTCAGACTGGATAACTTGATGTTATTCTCATAAGATTTTTCTACTATTCCATTCTATGCTTATCAGTTGAAAGTAAAATTGTTCAGAATAAAGTCTTAGTTTTTAATCGGCACAGGTGATGCCTTATTGTTTTATTTTGCTTTACTTTATTTTATTCATATATACTAAAGGTTGAATTGGAGCCTTGCACTTGCAAGGCAGGTACCAAAATCACTGAGCTAAATCAGCATCCCAGGTGATGCTTTTAATATTTACCTATTAAGCATATATAGTATATATCAACTGTCACTGTAGTTTAGCCACCACATTTTGTATGCTAGTTTCATGATAGGAGCATTACAGTGTTCTGGCTTATTTAATTTGTTTCAATTTGAGGGTTATATATATGAAGTCTGAGAGTACTGCATGTACCAGTAAGACTACACTAACCTTTCTTACAGTGAAATAATAGCATAGGTTTTTCTTATTATGCAGCAAACATATTAAACCCTAGTCCACAATCATTTCTTAAGGTCACATATATGACCTACAATCTAACAATGTCTTTACCCTCACCCTGGGATAGTTCTCAGTTTTCCCTCCAAAATATACCTAACGGCCAGGATCCAAATTTTCAGCCTGCAGCTGTTCACTTTAAACTTAAAACATCTATGGAATTTTATATATTAAAAAATAATATAGATTTTACATTACAGCTCAGCTATGTGTAATCAAATAACCAAAATAGATTAATTCAAAATTTAAGAATAACAGAGGTTCAATGTGAGATTTTATCTGGAGGGAGTATGGTGAAAGGTTGTTCTCACCACCTCACTGTCTATCATACTATAATATGAAGTTCACAGCCAGGTACTGAAGTGTTAAGTAGAACGATCTGCTTTCTGACAGGGATCAGCTGTGCTCAAAATTCAACACTGCCTCAGACAAGCACACCTAAAATGATCTGGCGCATGTCTCCTAGGGTCTGTGCTGGTGGATATTTAATAAAGTTTCCCTGAGACTAGAATATCCCTTGATATGCAAAACTTTGTTGAAGAAGTCAGCCAATTTAAAAAGGAGTTAAAAGATTTCCTGGGGAAAAGTAATGAGCCCTTTTTGGTTTTGAAGTTCAAGCTTATGTTTTTGAAAGTTCTTGTTGGATTTAGGTAACCCCAACAAAGTTTCACTATCTGAGAAAGCTAGAAAGGCCCCATTACCCAAAGAGAACACATCCAAAATAACTTATCATGAGCATAAGGGAAGGTAGATTGGACCCAACACTTGTTGCAAAGAAAAGATTGGCTTTAAGGACTACATTTGGCTAAAGTTTTGATGTTTGTCCAGGTGTGTCTAGTAGGGGAGTATTAGCTGATCTTAGAAGTGTGGATCTAAGATAGTGGTGACGTTGAAGCCCAAACACAGGACACTACCGTACCCTATGGTAGCAAAAAAAGTCCCTAATAGGAGCGTGACAGTGTCCATATCAATAGTACTGGCATGTAAGTTTTTTCTATTTTTCTTTCTTTAGCATTTGGAAAACACACTAATCTTTATGGAAAGAGAAGACCCTTCAGTTCTTCTTGAATCAATTAAAGAAAGGAAGCAAATTATAATTTATTTTAAAAGCCAAAATCATACCTGTATGTAGAATTTTGTAAGTTACACTATATACTGTAAGTCAGTAAAAGAGAACATGCCAGCTTCTTGTAGGTAAACTTGGATCGTAGAAGGGAAGCTGCCCTTGATGATAATGAATACAGTCTGAAAGGGAAATAGAACTGTCTGGGAGAGACCAAAGCTTTATTTCAAGGCCAAAGGCCTTGGACTCAAAGAAAAACCTGGAAATTCCTCAGGAATCACCAGAGGAGAATCCTTTTCCAGAATATAAAGGAAAGGGAGGCATTGAAGCTAATGTGGCATCCATAGAGTACCCAGGTGATAGAAGAAGATGGTTCAGACAGGTGATAGAACTCACACAAAGCATCTCTGCTAAGCTTGGGCAAGCAGCAATGGCAGAGCAGTGACCACATTCTAGGTCACTGAGGCAGGTGCAGTGCCACTGAGCTAAATCCTGGGCCCTAAGGAACTACACATTCCAGTGATGCATTTTTCTAATATCAAATGCCTGCATGTAAACTGTCCAATAAAGCTGATATTCCAGGAAAATGTAGCATGTGCTTTCAAGAAACTACAGTCATTTTGTTATAAACCTTCAGGACTCTGTATGCAGAGTTAATACCTGAGTTTTGACACCTCCTGCTTTGTAATCTGTACCAGGTTCCAATAATCTCATCTTTCTAAACTTTAAATTTCATATGTTAAACACAGAAAGACAACACTGCGTGATCCCATAAATGAGATATAGAAGAGTTGATCTCATAGAAGTTGTAAGCAGAATCGTGTTATTAGAGATTGGGAGAAATACAGGAAGAGACTAGTCAATAGCTATATGTGTTATAGTTAGGAGAAATAAGTTTTGGTGTTTTGAGGTACAAAGGGCGCATGTAACTAACAACAATGTTCTATATGACTCAAAATAATTAGAAGAATAGCTCTTTAATGTACTCACTATAAAGAGATGACAGAAGTTTAAATTGACAGATTTCTAATTACACTGAGTTGAACATTACCCAATAATTTATGAAGCAAAATATTATACTATGACTCAATAACAAATATTATAAATCAATCAAATATAAAATAAATGTCAAATTTCATCTATAAAAATCAGAATAGTTGTTAAACTTCTAAATTTTTGTGAATCAATGCTTATGAAATTCTTATTGTGATGTTTATCAGCATTGTAACTGAGAATTCTAGAATGTCAGTTGC